>JAADVF010000473.1:0-22479 GCA_023334555.1 Elongisporangium undulatum
CGGTGCGCGCCCAGCGAGTAGACAAACTTGATCACGTCGTCCTCCGTGGGGCCGATCTGGAAGCTGATGGAGATGTCGATGTCGACCATCACGTTGTCAGACGTGGGGCACTGCTGTACAGGGTTTGAATACGACACGGCTTGCTTGGTCACAATGTGCGAGACCCGGTTCCACGCGGGCCAGAAGACCTTGAGTCCCGGTTGCATCATGCCCGAGTGCGCATTCCACTTTTGCTTGAGCACCCAGACGCCCGACGGGATCTGCGTGCAAAATGTCACCATGTGCGGGTAGCTGGGCGTGAGCACGAGCGGGATGCGGCCATCCGTGACCTTGGTATTAAAGTGCTTGAGGGCTGTCAATGCGCAAGGCACAGTGTCCGTTAGTGAGAGCGTTCTCCCATTTCATTATTCACACACGTGCGCTTACCATCGATGGGCTTGGAGATGTTCTTCTGCACGAGGCGGTTGAAGCGCGCGTTGCGCGAGACTGCGTTGCGGAACGTCGCGTTGGCGCCGGCCACGCTGGCCTGCGTGGAGGCACGCGCCGTTGGATTGCGCGACATGGCGGAGGACTTGTGTTGGACTCGGAAGCTTTGGAAATGAGGAGGCAAAGTGCAACTTGCTGTGAAAGTAATCTATCCAGTTTCCGGGTACGGAATCTTTCCGATGGGTGTATTTTACTAACTACGTCCCTTCAGCAGTTGCCGCAGTGAAAATTGTAGGTACAGCTGTGATGTGTGCGAAGAAGCGTCCACCAAACTGGCGGTCCACGACGTCTGTTTTGCGTAGATTCGTGTCGCCCAAGATCCCGAATCTCTTGCACAACAATGCTAGAGACAACGCGCTTTCGTTCGTCCATAATCGTGATCATATTAAAGTTCAAGAGACCTTGCGTCATGCGGGGATACGCACACTTGCTTCTCTCGCTTCTGGTCCCACAGTGTCATGTTTTTGTTACATCTTCTTCATGGGACGCGGTTCGCTGCAAAGCCTCCATTTTCAGCAGCACGTTCGTGTTCTCAGTGTACCCACAAATTGTGGGTACACTGAGCCACGATACCAGAAGATCCACCCTTCACTCACTCCACAAATTCAGGGTATACATTTGCCCTAGACCTCGTCCTGCAGATAAAAGTTTGGGTACAACCTTCATAAATTGCGTGTGCCCGACTTTCTGGAGAGTATTTTCGCTACCCCGTAATCTTTCCCAAGCCGTAGTTTACAGTCAGCTTCAACCTTTGAGTGCGCGCATTTCCGAGCTCATTCCGCATTTTCACTCCAAGCGAGACAAGCCACTTCATCTCCTGACGTCATGGGCTCCAGCGCCAGCAAACTAAGTGCAGAAGAGTCCCCCGGCGGCCCGCAGCACCAAACGCGGCTCGTGTATCAGCGCACGTGGCGCGTGGATTCGGCCAACCGCGTCTTTGGCGCCTGCTACAACGGCAACACGGTCGTGATCATCAACCCCGGACGAAGTCCCTGGAAACCCTACATCCGTGTACCTGAGGGCACGTATGCCCTGGTGCAGAACCAAGGACGGGATGTGGACTACGTGGCGCCTGATGGATCCCGCTCGGCCGTGTGGCCGCCTGGGTTCCACTCCGCTTCACTGTTCACCAAGGTGGCGCATCTGATCACCAAGCAGTACATTGTGTTCGACACGCCCGTCAAGGGCTGCAAGACTGCTGACGATGTGACCGTGGCCATCGACATGTGCCTCGTGCTGCGCATCATGGGCGATGCGTCCAAGGGCGAAGACCCGGACCTCGTGCGCCGCTTCGTCTACGAGCTCGGACCTAATGGCCTTGAGGTGCAACTGCGGGCAGCGCAAGATGAAGCTGTGCGTGCTTTGGCACGAAGCGTGCAGCACACTGAGGTCTACCAGCTCCGCGACGGCACTATGAAGGAGCGCTTCCAGACTGGCGCGTTGAACTTCCGCTCGCAGCCCCGCGGCACGAAGGATGAGCTGTCGACGCCAAAGTCTGATGGCGGCGATTTGGAGGAAGAGGTTCCACCAGAAGCTCGTGTGCTATACTGCGTGACTGAAGATATCAAGCGCAATCTGAACAACCAGTTCAACACGTACGGCGTGCAGATCACAAGCGTCGCGATAACGAACGTGACGCTGCCAGACGTGTTCCAGGACCAGATGCAGAGCCGTACGACTCATTTGAGTGCGATCAAGGAGCAAAACATGAAGCAAATGAGCGACATGCAGATGCTGCAGTACAAGGAAGAGATTGACACAACCAAGCTCAAGCGACGCATGATGATCATGGAGGAACAGCAGACAGGCAAGGCCAAGTGCGCCGAGATTCAGAAGCAAATTGATCTCATCTCGGCAGACACGAAGCTGGTGCAGGAGCAGATCGCACAAGAGACCCGAGTCAAATGCAACAATCTGGACGTGGATGCCTCCCTGCAAATCGAGCATATCCGATCTGACAATCAGCAAATCACGTCGGAGATTGCTGCTCATTGCGACGCTGAGATCGATCTGCTGAACGCCGAAAGGGACGCCTTGCAAATGCAGCTGAATGCCAAGATTCGTGAAATTAACGCCGGTGGTGAAGCGAAGGCAAAAGAAGTGGTCGCTCGGGCTGAAGGTGAATCGATCGAGAAGTTTCAGAGCTTCCGTGCCTATTCACTCGAGCTGGAGCGACTGGATGTGCTCGCGGCACTGGCCAAGAACAAGAAGACCGTGATCTCAGGCGAGACGTCGGGCAATTTGTTGGCTGAAATGCTGGTCGCAGATCGCCAGAAGAACATTCTGGTTAATGTCGATGGTCTGGCTAGCACAACCAGAAACTAATCGGCTATCTCGCCAGCGAATTGCGAGAACGCATGAACACTCCCATTCAAGAACCCGCGTTCACCAATATATTTGCGACCTGCGAAGCGATCTGCAAAGCACAAGGACATGCTCCAAGGAAGGCATGTCGAGCAGCACCCAAGCCGCCATTTTGTTGTCTGTACGTATGCATGCATACTCGTGATGCGCAGTGGAAACCCAGATTCGATTCGAAGCCATTGCACTATTTTTGATCCAGCAGATCACGCGGAGCTCTTGTTCCAAGGGCAAAATAAATATTCTATCATAACAGCAAAACAACAACCTGACTTCTTTGTACATTCCAATGGAGCCACCAGCTTTGTTCCATTTCCACATGTGCTTAATTCTCAGCGCTGGCAATTGTCTCTTACAGAGAAGGAACTTGGTACTTTCCGTCACACGTCACACGCCCGCCAGAATAGAGAGAGGCCAGTAATAGGAGGAATCCGTTACTCGCTCCGTCGCCGCTGTGGTTCATTTCGCGGCTCTCCGCACACATTGGGGCAAGTTCCAAAGGCGGCAGGCGCGTTTGCTCGAGCGTTTAGAGGCGACCGGTTCCAGAGGCTTCAGGGCGGACCAGGCAGCCAGACTCGACCCCACCAAGACACCAGTACCAGCACAGTCGCTCTTCCAGGCCCGGCGGCTGCAAGATCTGGCGTGGCCGCTGCTCTTTCGACGCCGGAAACACCGGCTTCTGAGTGCTTCAAGTCGCAAGAAAAAAAGGGGGACAGCTCCTGCGGTCATCAAGCGCTCCGGCTGGGTCTCTCTCTCCAGCAGTGATCATGGACGACGACATGGTCGCACTCCACAAGCAGGAGTATTACGGTCCGCATCCGCCAGCTATATCCTGGGACGTCCCATTTTGGTTTTCTCACCAAGAAATAATGGCTTATGTGAGCAGATATGCTGGCCTCCAGCGAGCCGCTGCGCACGGTGCTCAACCAGCGAGGCGGGCTTGTGCTCGCTCGGATCGGTAGCCATCCACCATGGCCTGCGCGGGTTCGTGGCTGCTCTTTGATGGTCATTTTCTCCCTGGGATTCTCTGGCTTACGTGGCTCTGCAGTTTAGTGAACCGGGCGAGTTCGCCAAGATGGCTCGGCACCGGATGAAGAAGGGTCAAGCCTGTGTCTACTTCTTCGGCTCCAGGAACTAGTACGTGCTGCTGCTGAATGAGCCATGAAGGGGGAGCCCTTGGGTGTTGACCTCCTCGTGTTCTTCCCTCCTCCCTGTCCAGTGGTTGGGTCCCAAAGTCGTCGATTCATCCGTTCCCAAAGAACATCGAGGCGCTGCGAGCGTCCAAGAAGTACAGCTCCCAGGTGATGCAGAGCGCCATCGAAGAAGCCAAGATCATCAGCGATGTGATCTCGGAGGATGCCAACGCGCGATTCTACGACCGGATGTACGTGCAGAGAGGTTTGCTGAGACATTTGGTGCCATGCTGGATGGTCCTCTAATTGGCTCTTTTTTATGGAAAAACCACACAGCATGGAGCTTAAGGAGGAGATCGTGGACATGCCCTGCGAGCGATGCAATCGGGTGGACGACCACCTCTCTCTGCTGATCCTTTGCGATGCGGAAGGATGCAAGCGGGAATACCACATGAACTGTCTGAGCCCACCGCTCAAGGAAGTACCGGAAGGACAGTGGATCTGCCCCAAATGCATCAAGAAAGCCTCTCGGAAGGAGCATGGCGACTCTGCCAGCGAAGATTCTGTGTTCAGTGGCGAAGAGGCGGTCTTAAATAACGGCATTGGGGGTCCGCTGACTCCTGCAGCTGACGTACCGCGAGTGAAAAAAATGAAGAATGCAAAGCTGAAACATGGCGAAGGCACCTTGAAGCGTCGATTGCCTTCGGGATCTCAAGAGAAGGATTCCGAATTTGCTGGCGTGACGTCCCCGTTTTCAAAACGGCCACGATCCCAACAACCACAATCGATTCATGATTTAGCCGATCAAACATGTTCCACGCCAGTGAAGCCCGAGTCCAAATCAGCAGGTCTGCCCTCAACAGGCAAGAAACATGCCGCCTCTGGAGTGCACACTCCACCCATTTCATCGTTCATGGACAACGCATCTGCAGATGAAGACGGAGAATCGGAGGAACGATGTCTTATTTGCAGCTACGGCGGAGACTTGATTGTCTGCGAGTTTCAAGGCTGTCGGAAAGTGTATCACCAGTTTTGCTTGGGGGCGTTTCCCGTTCCGAAAGATGAAAATGCGACGTGGTACTGCCCACGCCACACGTGTGCAGTAAGTGGCAAACAAGAGCTACCGGAAGGTCACGAGCTGCTTACAAGCAAGGGGAAATCGCCTGTGGCACGCAAGGCAAACATTCTATGGAAATGCAAGCAATGCCCCCTGGCTTTGGCGGATAGCGCACTTCCTTCGGTAAGTAACTGAGAGGTTGCTCCATATGGTCTGTTGATGGCATCTTACAAACATGTTGTGGATCCAGCTTACTCAAGGCCAGCTCGTTTCCAAGAGGAAGAAAACGTTCTTGTGTCCATATTGCGCATCCCATGCGCCTCTGAAAGTCCAGCTTGGGAAGTTGTTGGAGAAAGTATGGTCGACCCTGGCCACAAACCGCCAAGGTATGGCTTTTTGTGGACCGCTGTTATGTGGCGTGAAGCCCATTGAGCCGTGGAAACGCAAGCAAGAGCCGTTGGACCTTTTCAAAATGCTTGGCAAGATCCGACGTCTCGAATACGAGGAGTCAGCTGATTTCATCGCCGACTTGGATCGTGTTGTGGGCGATGCGCTCTTCATCTTGGGAAATCGGTCGAAGCCATTGCACGAAGCGTCCAAGACTCTGGGGATAATTTGTACCGAGCAATTCAGTACGCATCAAAGGAAATTCAACTCGGTCGATGGGAAAATCCGACGCGCAAAGTTTGAGGATCACGATGGCCAAGAAATCATCAAGAGCGGGGATCAAAGAAAGTGGCCAATCCGATGGCGTCAGGAATGTGGGTCTTTTGAAGACTCGGACTATGTCCGTTTGGAAGCGAAAACGCTGGAGGAATGGACTGCGTTCGTCACTGGAGCGGCAATGTATGCGAGTTGCTTAGAATTAGATCAGACCACAAGCAACGAGCTTACTGGAAAGAGTGATGCTGTCAGGCGTGAGGACATTACTGCATCGGGTCCTACTCACCGCTCAAACGACGTGAGACCGCGCAAGGAACCGCCAACCTTCGATCAATCAAATGTACCAACACTGCCGGGGCTGACGTTGTCAGAAGGAACAGATGTAATGATAGCCTTGGAGGCGCTGTCTCAAGTGAGTAAAGACCAGCGGCGACAGTTTGGCGGGCTTCCATCCAACGACACAGAAGACATGGACACCAGAGAGCTGTTTTTGTCGCCTTCGACAAGTGAAATGCAGCATATGTTCGATCAGCAATCCAACATTCTTCGACGCGCACTAGAAGCACACACGGCGCTGCAGCGAGCGTGGTATATTGAGAAGCAGCAGGTGCTCGGATTGGGGCAAGAAAGTGGTATCTCTGTTGGCGAAGGACGTCTGGCTGTTGAACTGCGTGCAGCCAACAAGGTAGGCTGACGTGCTGGAAATGTATCGCACGTGTCGAGGCTAATTGCTTTATGTGACGCAGAATCTTCACGTTCGATTACGAAACAAAGACAAGCTCATTGACCACTTGACAATGGAGCAAGCAAGTCTGCGGGAGGAGCTGAAGAAGCTCAAGCATGAACTCAATCAAAGCGCGGTATGTGACGTATGCGCTTCAAATGAAGGAGAATTGTAGACTCATGGTACGCTATGTTTTGTAGACGCGAACGGAAGCTTTGGAGAAAAAGCTGCACACGCAAGCTAAAGCCGACGGAGGCGACGCCAAGACAAGCTCTTCAGCTCCGCACAGTGTGACTCCAACCCCAGCACCAAGAGGTCGTGGCCGCCCTCCAAAGGCGAAAAACATTGCTGCTGCCGCGGCCACAGCTGCTGTTGTCGCTGATCCTGTTGTGCCAAAATAAATGTCACCAAAGTGAGTTCGTCTGGACGCCACAAGCCAAGATCAAGCGCGTTTTGGTCTCTTGCAGCCCAATAAAACAATGCAATACGCTCCCATGAAGGACTTGGGTGGGGTGGGGTGAAAATCAAAATGCGATTGCTCTATTGGTTGCCTGTTGTTCATCCTTTTGATTGGGATCCACACTGAAAATCAATACCCAAAGTACGTATCGAGCTCTGGGATCGCTGGGATTGTCGTCGTGGCGTTCCACAGCTGGGACGAGTAGATCGCAGGCTCTGTCCATGGGCCCAGCGATCGAGTGAACGCGTAAATGCCCACGAAGTAAGCAGCCAGGATGACTGTATTCACGTAACGCATTAGCTTGGAGGCAAGGCAGCACACAACAAACACGCTGAACGGACTGGCACTTACCGGTTCGGAACTGATGCAGCGCGTTGTCTGGGTTGAAAAACGATAGATCCGGGAAGCCCATGATGTTGCAGAACACATGCACGATAAAAATGGAAACAAAGTGCCCTAACAAACCAAGTGGTGAGTCCCAAGTGCCAACCAGGAAGCAGACGGACACACTCACCAGTTCGCATGAACAAGAACGTGGCGTACGCGCCAAACAGGGTCGTGTAAAGTAGCTGGAAGCCCACAATGAGCACGGCATCTTTCACGGGTCGACCGCTTCGGATGTGGTCCATGAAGTGGTGCAAATGCGCTACAGACCAAGACATGGGATATCAGCATCTTGCATAGCATTCCAGCCGTTCCATGCTCACGCACCGACACCAAAGGTGAGTGGACTGCCGAGAACGATTTGCCGGGCGGTGAACTTGGCGCAGATCAGCAGCGGCACCATGCAGCTGCGGAAGACAAACTCCTCCGTCAGTGGGCCCTATACAAGCAATCGCTGGGTCAGTCACGCTACTCGCAAGCGGCATTCGCAATAGCTACAGAAGCAGGGCGTACCAGCACGTAGTTGCGCAGCGACGGCAGGCGGTCGTGCGTGAGCGAGTAGTACAGCGCCGAGTTCTTCAGGGCGAACCAGTAGCCATTCGAGTGGAACTGGCGCGAGACGGTCAGCAGCCGCAGCGCGTTGGACACAAGCGACCCCGTGAAGAGCAGCGCGGTGATCAGCAGCGGCAGCAGGATCGCGGGCAGCAGGCCGTCCGAGCGGATGCCGAGCCAGATCGCAAACGAGATGGGGCTTTCGTCCTGCAAGAGACCAGTTACATCAGCATGTTCCCCTTGCAAACGAGAGCGCTTTGCTCAATGAAGCGCAGACGCACATGGTCGTAGAACAGCGCCAGCAGGAACGGGCACAGCGCGCAGAAGATGCAGATGAGCAGGAACCGCGCCAGGATCTAGAGCCACACAGAGCCAGGAGAGTCAGGTGAGCCGTCTCTTCCAAGCCGCGACGCTCGTGCTCGCGCTGTTGCTGCTCACGTGTGTCGGGTGGTCGCGCGGCAGCCGCCGGATGGTGTGAGGGAGCATGTAGAGCACGCCCACGTAGCCCGTAGCCATGCAGAAGCACGCCAGGACGGCCGTGAAGGGGCTCACGCTGAAGCGCATCTTTGGGGCCCCGGCCGATTCGTACGTGTCTTGCTATCGACCCAGAGGCGTAAAACCAGAGCGCGCTCTATACAGGTGGGGGCGGGCCATATTCCACCCCCTCGGTTTAAGCACACTCGACTTTCCTACCACTAAACACTTTTATTGATATGGACACAGTCTAATGTTCGTAAACAGAGGTTTATGGATTAAGTATCGAAGTGTCGATCGGCTATTGGTTCATTAGTTGGCTGGGCTCTATAGCATTTGCGTACACAGTAGTCGCAAGCTGACAACCTTCCCGGGTGACCATCAAAACCTTTGGGCAGTGAGAATGGACGCACAGATGACGGACGCGGAGGAGATCGAGCTCGTGACGGCCGACGAGACGACCCAGGAGTTTGATATCGGAGAGGCCCCGCAAGGTCCGTCCGTGCTTCTTGCATTTATGCCGCTCTTGTGGTCGCATTGGGTCTATTGGCTTTGCAATAGCGAACCGAATGCCTTGGAAGGGCGCACGCATCTGATCTGTTTGCTGCTGCTGCTACTGCAGATGAGGAAGAAGACATGGAGGATGTGGGCGACGACGAAGAGGACGACAAGATCACGGCGGACGATGCCGACGTGCGCGACGATGCGCAGCAGGTACACAAGGGCGCTGTGTTTGTAGCTATTCGGTCGCAGATCGATGACGCGGTCTCTCTGTCGGCTGCATGCAGGTGTTCCAGAAGCACACTGGGCCCGTGTACTCCATCTGCGTCAATCCGCTGGACTCGCGCATTGTGCTCTCGGGCGGCGGCGACGATGTCGGCGTGATCTGGAACCGCGAAGACGGCTCTGTGCTGCACACGCTCTCGGGCCACACGGACTCGGTGGTCTCGGTGGACTTTAGCTTTGACGGCAAGTACGCGGCCACGGGCGGCTACGACGGCGTGGTCAAGATCTGGGACGTGGCCACGGGCAAGCTGGTGCAGAGCCTCGAGGGCCCTTCGCAGGAGGTCGAGTGGGTGACTTGGCACAAGAAGGGCAACGTCATCCTGGCCGGCTCGGGTGATGCCACCATTTGGATGTGGCTGGCCACGACGGGCGAGTGCATGCACGTTTTCGCTGGCCATGAGGACGGCGTGACCTGCGGATCGTTCACGGGCTCCGGCAAGATGATCGTCTCGGGCAGCTCGGACGCCACGGTTCGCCTCTGGAACCCCAAGACCGGCGAATGCCTCCACGTGTTCCGAGGGTAAGCTGCTTGAGGGTGCCTTAGGTGGTAGAGAATCGATGACTGATTGTACGTGGCTGACGTGTGCAGCCATGGCTTCCACGAGGGTCCGGTCACGTTCGTGACCTGCCATCCCACTGTAAGTGTTGTGCTGATTGTCACTATGTTTGAGCTCGAACTGATGAATTCCTCCCCCTAGCAACCGCTCATGATCTCTGGCTCGCAAGACGGAACTGCCCGCCTCATGCAGCTCCAGACCAAGCGCGTGCTTGCTACGTTCTCGCACGAAGGCAACGACAGCGCCGCCGGCACGCTCGGCGACCAGGCCGCGACGACCGAAAACTCCGTGGAATGCGGTGGATTCTGCAAGACGATGAACTGGGCAGCAACTGGCTGCCTCGGTGGCTTCCTGCGCATTTGGGATCTGTCCACGCTGCAGGTTTGTACCATCTTAAGGAGCAATGTCCCCACAAAACGCTGACTTTATGCCATGATGTTGAAGTGTCGGCACGTCTGCCGCCACCCTGCTGGAGTGATCAAGCTTGTGTGGCATCCTGTGCAGCCTATCGTGTACACAAGCACCGTCGAGGGGCTGATCTACGTCTGGGATGCTCGCAACGGCCAATTGTTGCGAACGCTGGCCGGCCACACGGACATGATCCTCGACATGACGTTCGTGTCTCCGACCGAGAACGCGCCGCCCATTGGCCTGCTGACCGCTGGCGATGACGAATACGTGCGCCTCTTTGCCGTTCTGGAGTAAATTCAAACGAATGCATTCTCATGTTGATTCAGAACGTTTGGCTTACTCAATTCTCCATCAGTAATAAGGCAGTGAAGCTGTCTCCACAACCGATTGGAACACACAGTCTCAGCTCAGTCCACACAAACACACTGGAGAGAGCAATGCGTCAACTTCCGAATCGTTTGTGGGGCTGAGCAGTCGGCAAACAGCCATCGACGAGACACGAAGAAGCTCCGGCAAGCAAGATTGCTCATACCAATTGGGATTGGCGCTCTTGTCCTTGATAATGGATGCAATAAGCTCGTTATGTGCACTCCAGGATGGCCTCCTCTTCGTGTGTGTCCCCCCGAAGTAGCAACCCTCCATTCAGCGACCGACCCCTTCTGTAGGTCGGTCGATTTGACGCTTACAAAACCCAATATAATAGGCGCGTCCGTTCGCTGGTCGGTCGGGAAAAGGGAAACCAAATGCGCGCACTGGCGAAGAGGCAGCCATGACGCCCGCAGAGGTGGAGGAGAAGTACTTCCTGCTGCGCGAGGAGAACACGACGCTCAAGAAGAAGAAAAATGAGCAGGAGGCAACTATCAAGCGGTGCGTTGCGCAGCGCTAGTAGCGCTCATGTGGGCGGCTGGGGCTTGACTCTCTGCTCTCTTGCTGTAGGATGTACACCAAGTTGGCGATCATCGAAGACGCGCTCAAGAAGAAGCGATTGGAGCAGGACAACCAGGAGGATCCAGGTGCACTGGCTGTCTATGACTGATCAACTATAATGCTTTGTACTGAGGGATAATTATCATGCACAGAAACCGGCGGCAGGACCGTTCCAGGGCGGCGTGATGTGGATACGGAGAAGTTCATGCTGGCTCTGAAGAATGAGAATGCGCAGCTGCGGAAGAAGAACCAAATGCTGGTGCTCAAGAACCGCCAGCTTGAGGAAAAGCTGCACCATCGGCCTCAGAAAGCCGTCGGAAGACCTGCTGGTGCTGCCCCAGTGGCTGCTGCTGCGGCAGCTGGACCAACACGTCTCCAGTCAGCTCAAAGTGTTGCAAAGGCTGCTATCAGTCGTCCGACAAGCCCCATATATGCTAGTGGCTTCCCAGGACGTACATTGGACAAGCAACTCAAGAATGCGCGTAAATTGCACCGGGAAACCTTCTCGAGTGAGCTGGAAGTGGCACTGAAAGCCAGATTAACCACCGCGGAAAAGCATCTTGTAAAGCTACAACAGGAGAATGAGCAACTGCAAAGCCAGCTGATGAAGTCAAGTCGTGACAAAACCAATCAAGACACCAAAAGCGATGATGAAGAAGACGAAGATAGCAAGTTTGACCGCAAGCATATGCAGCGTGAGCTGCGAGACCGACAAGCGCAATTAGCGATATTGAATGCTCGGTACGAAAACTTAGAGTCGACCGCAGCAGCCGAAAGAGAAATTCAGGAGAAGACACTGGACCAGATGGAGCACATGAACCGGCAGGTGCACAAGCTTCGAACGCAGCTACAAGATATGAGTCTTCTTAATGAAGAACTGGAATTGAAAATTGCCAAGGCTAATGAGCAAGAGAAAGAGATCGTGCTGCTTCGCGAGCAAAACCACCGGCTTGAGGACAGAATGACTTCGCTATGTGAAAGTCCCTTTATCAATGATGCATTTCAGCGCAAAGAACGAATTGATAAAATGTTCGAGCTCGAGAAGCTGACACAGCAGCAGCAATCTTCATTGGCCCACATGGCAGAAGAGAACCAAAAGCTCAACATTATTGTCAAAGAACTCCAAAGCAACATCAAGTTAATGAAACATGCAAAGGATATGGTCGAGCAAGCAATGGAGAAAACACAGCAACAACTTGAGCAAGAGCGACATGCCCGTGGGGTTGACATGGCAAGTGTCGTCACTGCGGCAGCTTCAGCGCGTTCTATACTTGAAAGTAACATGCATCAACAGCAGCAGGCACTGCAACAAACACCTATTCAAGCACCAACGATACAAACTGCAGAGAAACGAGATGCGTCATCTTCGCCATTGAAGACGAATGCCCATCATGGGAGTGCACACTCACACGCCGTCAATGCGTAAGTTTTTGAATTGAGTATGTCTGGTATCTTAAACCCTTATGACATTTATTATCCTATAGATCAACGACAATCGTGACTCGGAAGTACGAAGACCCGATAAATTCTCTCAGCTCGCTGAATTTACCAGAAAGTGAAGCAGATCACAGTATTAAGCATTTGCGAAATCGTGTCCACGTCCTGCAAATTGCCCACTTGAAGGCGATGCAAGAACTTGAGCGATGTGAAAAAATGCTTCATGCTCAAACAAATATTAATCGAGAGCTCGCCCTCGAAATTGAAGAGCTGACAACTCGGAAAGTTGTAAGCACAGATATGCTACAAAAGCAAATGAAAGATCTTGAAGCAACCGCCGAAGAAAGGCAACAACGAATTCAGATTCTTGAGGCCCAAATTCGCCAATTAAAATATGCTCGGGATAAATTATTACGAAAGCAGCAAGACGAACCCGAACTGGATACATCGAGTGATGAAGAAGACGCTGAAATTGCATCGATATCGGAATCTCTCGTTATGGCTGCGCGAGATTTAGCCCCTGGCGACCAGTTATTGGAAATTTGGATTGTCAGTGGAAGCTATGATCGAAGTGTCGTCACAAGTAATTCCTCAACTTTTGTTTTATGTGATTTCTATGACTTTGAATCTCAGTCAACATCGCTACTTGTTGGCAATCGTCCAGATTACAACTTCTCTACTTTATGCAAAGTGACCGTTGATGGCTTCTTTCTGAGATTCCTTGCCTCGGAATCTATTGTTTTTGAAGTTCATCAAGCAGTGCGTGGCGATTTCAAGCTTGTTGGAACTGCAACTATGCGTCTGGCAGCACTTCTTCAATCCAAGGGATCAATTAAAGAATCCGCGCTTCCTGTGAAACTTGTTCCTGGAATCAATGATAGCTCTATGCTTGGATCTATGAACATTGTTGTACGTTTATCAACTCCAATAAGCGAGATTTGGAGACTTCACTTGCAGTCGTACCCTCAAGACATTAAATTGCTCTCAAGAAAGACTGCAGAAACAATCCAGCAACAAGAAGACATGTTGTCGATGTATGATGAAAATGACGCGAACGATATGAAACAACGGCAAGTAAATGAGCTTGAAATTACGATTTTTGCATGCAAGAATTTACGATCATACTGTCGAAAGAAAAAAGCCAACGAATCAGTACTCTCTCATATTCCTTCGTCATATGTCCACTACCAATTGCTTGGATTCCCTGATGTATTTACAAATATTGTCCCGGAGACTGCAAATCCTGAGTTTGATCTCGAATGCAGCAAACAGATATATACCTTGGACGTTGACGTGTGTTTATTGCGATTTTTCTCCAAGTTTCGCTTGTGGTTCACAGTTTTTGACGATTTGGTCGCAACGGATGATCTGGAGAAAGATGATGGGGTCGTTGGACGATGTGGCTTACTGCTTGAAGACCTTATTCGAGGCGATTGCATACGTGGATGGTTTCCATTATCTGACCGAAATGACCAACAAGCTGGAGAGATATCCGTTATGATCCAGTGGAAAGATCCGTTCCGGATCTTGCAAGTTGCCTCTTCTCAGCGTGGACTAGAGTCAAATAAACATTCTTTCGATATGCATGTGCTCGATATCGATCAGCAGTATGCTCTTCTCAGCATGTTTTCTCCTGACATGGATGGACGAGTTAATTACCGACAATTTTTGCATTATGCATTTCCTCCGGAAGCGTTGGAGCTCACAACTGCCAAAATAAAGGAAAAAGTTGAAGTTGCCATGGATACGCAGCAAATTCAGTCTGTTCAAGACATCTTCGCTTCTAACAGAGAACAATCAACGGCAGGGATGAGGCTTTTTGAAGACGATTTTGTTAAAATGACAGAAAAATATGGCATTTTCCTGACTGAAAACGAAATGCAAATTCTCAAGAGCTCTTTTATGGTGTCACCTCAGCAAATCGAGCCGAATGAGCGTACTATTGAGGTACATCAGGATTGCAAATTGGGGATTCATTATCTTCTGCTACATATTAATCCACGTGCCGGCTGTGCGGTGCGTTTGCTTCTTCACAAGGTTCGACACACACTTCGTCTTTACATGTCTGGACAAAAACGTCAAAAGTCGACTGACATCAAATCTCCGTCGAAGCCGTTTGAAAAATATGACGTCAATCACGCTGGTCTGGTCACTCGATCTGAGTTTCGGTCAGCACTTTCCTCTTTGGGATTTGAGCTTCAAGATATCGACAAAAACTACAAGGATCTCGTTGCGTCAATCGCGAGTTGTACTGGGTCAAAAGAGCCGAAAGTCGATTCAAATCAAAACCAATCGTCCGTAATCGACCTCAATGAGGATATTCTTCATGACTCCAAGGCTACCATGGAGAAACGAGCCAAAACATCTGCCACCGTACTGGATAATAAGTTATCAAAACCATCGAAACAAGTAACAAGCGCAGAATCTGAATTCGAGCGCCGCAAAAAAGCATTTGCGGATCGAATCAAGGCTATTGCAAACTCAAGCAACAAAAGCATGGTCTACGAGCAACTCGAAAAACAACGGCAGCAACTGCGCAGTCAAGCGGAAGACATGAACGCAGAAAAACCGCTACCAAGTTCTGATCCGTTGTCAGAGCAAATATCAAAATTACATGCTCCACAGGTCATTCACAATGATGCTGCCAGGATGGTTCAAAAGCAGTATCGTCGATACCGAACAACTCAGCAGCTATCTCGAGAACAGCAAAGTCGGCTTACTAGCAGTATTTTGGACGTTGATTCGCGACTGAAGAAGATGCTTAAGAGTTGGACGGCAGAAGAGTTGGAGTCACTAGAAGAAACATTCTTTCGCAAAATCAAGGCTGAATTTTCTGACGCATTCAAGTCTCGGGCGCTTACCAAGAAGCAATTTATATTTGTTGCAGGCCAAATACCGCGAATTGTCATCGAGCCTGACCTACTATGGAAGCTGATGGCATTTTTCTCCATACCAACCGGAAAACAGGTCGCTAAATTAGAGCAAGTGGCATTTCGTCCTCTCGTTCACTTTATTTGCTCGGTGACCACACAAACGCAAGACCACCCGATTTGCAAAGTTATCGACAGTATATACTTGGACTCCATGCAAGCTCTAGGGACATTTGAATCGGTGGGGGATATGAACAGCACCGGTTGCATTTCATTTAAGCGATTTCGCCATTGTCTGCAGCGACTTGGGGTCCGTTTATCACCTAAAGATCTGCGTGTTGTGATGGTTTTGTTTGACAATAACGGAGTCGGCATACTGTATCATGCATTTTTACACTTGATATCCCAATCGCCGCTCTCCATTCGATTACGCAGTGTACTAACTCGGTGCCAGCGTTTCGGCATCTCCCAGCTAGAATCTAAATTGATCATGTACGTAAGCTCGGAGGATGGATTCATGAGCAAGCAAGATTTGCATCAAGTCTTGACCCAGGACTCTCATAACGAGTTTGTCAAGTTTGAAGCAGAGGACTCAAACGTGCTATTTGAAGTTATGCAATTACAAAAGCTATCGGATGACGTACCAAGTGAGAAAATTTCCATCAAGTCATTAATAACTTGGCTGCAGGAATGCTTGAAGCGCGATAAAAACGAGCAAACAATCGAAGGTGTCAACTGCAAGTACACGATGTCTACATTGCAGCGACTTGCTCGGAATTGTCGAAAGCTCTTGACACCCAGTTTTTCAGATCTCGCACACCAGTTTGAGCGTTTTGACTGGAAAGAACGCAACATCATATCCCTCGCAGAATTCGTTTCAGTTGTTCAGTCCAACGGTTTTAAAATGTTAACGACTACGCAAATCAAGCATATAGCGAAATCATTTGGAGTGAAGGCCAGTGGGGAGTTTGGCATTAATTACCGACAATTTTTGGAGTGGACTACACCTTGTATTCCTATCGAAGTCACTACAGTCGAAGACAAGCTTCGCAAAATTGCTCAAAAACAAGCCGAGCAAACGCAGAGTAAACAACTCTCCGAAGTGCTTTACAAATGGCGTGAGTGCTTCGTGGAAGTGGATACAGCAAAATCTGGACATGTCACCAGGTCTCAATTCGTTACGATTTGCTCCAATTCACTTCATTTGGCCTTGAACACTGAAGAATTGCGTGTTTTACTCTACGCCTACGATCGAAATATGGAAGACGAAGTGAATTATTCTACTTTTTTGCAGCTAAACTGGAATGAAGCAAACACTAGCCTGCATGCGGAGAATTTGAAGAAAAAATCATATGTTCAAATAAATATCTCCAACTGTATTAAGGAGCTGAAGGAAGAAATTCAAGCAAAGAAAGTATCAGCTACTGAACTTGCAAATGCTTTCCGGTCGTTTGATGAAAGATCAAGTGGTGCTGCTGATGCGTCTCAGTTTATATTGAGTTTTAAACGAGTTGGTATATCGCTAAGCGGTCATTGCGTACAAGGCGTATTTCATATGTTTGGCGAAGGGAGTGATAAATCTCAGCTGAACTACGTGCAATTTATGACACAAACACTTGACCTTAACATAACAAGCAAGCCAAAGCTAACGCGATTAAGTAGCGATGACGAGCGTCGACTATCGGAATCGATTACTTCTGCTGCAAAGTACTCGTTCACGTCTTTCCAGCGAGCTATGAATGATTTCCAGGAATTTTGTGTTGTTCATCGATTTAAGAGTCTGGCTTCAAATGCGCTATGGAAAGAGTTGGAGAAAAACGGATTCCTGGAGCTTCTGTCCAAACGCGGTGTTGGGCTTCTTATCCAACGATTCATGGTTATCAAAGACATTGAAATTGATGAAAATTATAAAGAATCTAAAGTGGATGATGCTCAAGTCTCTCTAAAGGCCGTCCATGCGTTCCTCAATGGGTTTGCTAGTCTACAATTTGAGTCTAAGAAACCGAGTTCTCCTAAAAAGACTGTTGATTTTGAAAAAGCAAGCGCGCAAACAGATGCATTAGACCCACTTAGACGGCTTTTAGATGCATGTGAGTCTCAAGGAATCAATGTTCGCACGCAGTTCGAAGCACACGATCCAAAATATACAGGTTCTGTGACTGCAATGGAGCTGAAACAGGTTCTTATGGGTCTGAATATCGGGCGATTTACGATGAATGCAAGCCCTGAAGCAGCTATCGGTCAGCTAGTCCGTCGTTTCCGTTCCCAAGCAGCCACGGATGCAGTGAGTTATGTTTCCATGTTGCATCAAGCGACCTCATTCAATAGTGGCTTATCCAGTGAATCGTGGTTTCTTCCTTTGAGTGAGCACTTGCGCGCGCGGATCCGTCTTAAGGCAGGATTCAGTGGCAAAATTGATGCGTTCAATCCTGTTTTATGCAAGCAAGTGGATGCCTCATTTGCGCATTTTGATCTGGCAAAGAAAGGGTATTTGACCAGCGAAGACTTACAGCAAGGCTTATCAGCTTTGAAATACGAGTTCACTACCACCCAGCTAGAATTTTTTATGACGCAATTAAAAATCTTCCGTCACAACGGCGGCGGTTTATCTCGCATGGAGTTCGATGCTTTCGTTCTCGATCCATATGCCTTCCGGGCACTCAAACTTTGCTCAGAACTATTGTTTTCAAGCTTTGCGTTGGATGAAGAGGCTTTGCCACGCATTGCTCAACTGAGTCGCGCGTTTGCAGAGCACAATGGCCATCAATCCTGCGGAGTGCTTCCTCTTGATACTGCTTACCGCTGTTTGGAGCAAGTGCTTCAACAAAGACTATCGTCGCTCGCTAAACAGCGACTGCAGCTTCTGTTTGATGTAAATCGTGACGGACGATTTGCGAATATTTTGTTCATGAAGGTGATTTCTCAGTGGAACGAAGGAGGAGCTCCTTCACCATCGCCATCAAAGGAGAGCACAAGTAAATTAAAGCCGGAACCGAAAGATCAGAGCAGGATATCTTTCGACAGCTTGCTTCGGTCACTCTACGCTCAGTTATCGTCAGTAGACTTTGAGTCACAACTGGATATTGTTGAAGAATACTTGATGCGCAAAGACTGGCAGAACACTGGAACAATAAAGCTCAAGCACATGGCGCAAATTTTCGAACAGATCGGTTTGTCTCTCACTAGTGAAGCGATGAAGACCCTGCAGCACTGCTTTCGTGACCAAGAAACACATGCTCGAGATGAAAGCAACGAGCTCATTCGCTACCAGAACCTTCTTCACGCTGTTCAAGAGCTGCATGAGAACACGCAGGAGCACTCCAGAAAGTGACAAGTCTGGTTGTTTATAAGAATATTTTTACTCTTCTGGCTCTGCGCTGTCGAGCTCCTTCTCCATAATCTTGACTCGGCGTAAGACTCGAGCAGCATCGATTCGACGGTTGGCGCGGAGAAGCTGGGCCATTAGTTGCTTGTCCTCTCCGATTCGTTTCCGTAGCCGTTCGGTGTACATCTCTATCGTGAGTTTTCCCGTTTGCATTTCGATTTCTAGCAATTGCTTTTTTAATGACAATGAATCAAAGCGATCCGTCCATTCTTCAGCCGTGGCCCCTGCGAGCGCAGGCAGCTTGGCTTCAATCTTTTCCAGCTGTAAAAAGGGAACAAGTCACTATCAGGCACAGTTGTATCCCATACCGCTAGGAATTGAAAGTAATACCTCTTCGTTCATAACGTCATAGCTGACAATGAGGTCAGGATGATGCGGGTCGAAATCTTCGTCAATTGAGGTAGGTGCAGATGTTGTCTCTGTTGTCTGCTGCGTAGCTGGTGGTGCAGACGCGGTAGATGGATGCGATGCCAGAATGTCCACGCTTGGCACCGCCATGGCTTGAACTGCTGGACTAATACTTGGCGTTGGATATTCTCCTACGACCAGCTCTTCCGTAGCAAACGACCGCATTTCTTTATCTCTCAGAGGATAGCGCAGTTGAATAGAGATCTAACGGATCAAACATAATATTCGTCACAAGGCCCACACTCTGGTGATATAGGGATTGCTTCTCACCTCGATATCACCGCCCGATGGTTTCCGGTTTGGACCGACGAATGGGATTCGACAATTTACTTGGCAGTTGGACAGGAAAGGCGTCTATCCCAGCCGAGAGAACATTAGACCGGATATCCGCACTAACACATCAAAGTATGAACGTACCAGCTCCTGATACGCTCTGGCCACCAGCTCAGGGTTTCGCAACATTGTCCCGGGCCGCCATACTTCGAAAACGGCCTTCTTGATCTCAAACAAGCGTTGAGTTCCTCGACCACGCGATACTTGGAATCGGAACACATTTGGAGCCGGAATCTGGGTCGAGGAGTATGGCTCCCTGGAGGAGATCCGCGCGAGCCCTGTCTTTCCCTCGTGAGGCGACGCCGACGGGAAGTTCAGTGAGAACTTGACAAAGAAGTCTTTGCCGGCCATTGCGTTCAGACCATTTACAGACCGAATGGAGACGTGGAGTTGGTCTTCGGGAACAGTAGGCAGCTGGAACTCGACCTGTTCAGTCCTGCGCTCGACCGTGAACGTTGGCGCTCGCTGTAATGGATTTAGCTGCTTTTCACGAAGTGTTTCCAGCTGGGCTGCGTACGCCTTCCTCTGTTTGTGTGATATGTAGACAACCATATTAGCGACCGACCTCCTTCAGAAACAATGCGATTAAGACGTACCTTTGCAAGGAACTCTGCGGCCATAGCACGATTGGTGGACAGGTTCTCCTTTGCTTGTGCGGTCGCTCGGTTCGCAAACTCTACCAGCAGTTGCTCTAGCTGCTGGAACTGCTTCGTATCCAGAGAAACGGGCTTGGACTCTGGCGATGAACTCGTGGGTTGCGTCATTTTCTGCTCCTTGAGATGCACCAGATTCTCAATCTGCTTCATGCGGCGCATGGCTTCAAGTGCTTCCTTGATGTGGCCTTCTCGTTTCAGACGCAGCGCTGATTCCTTGGTCTTTTGCAGCTGGTTGCGCAGCTCCGCAAGGGATGCTGTTTGATCTTCAGCAACAGATTCCGACTCGGCTGTCTCTGAAAGTGGCGGCGGGGGTGCCTGAGTCGCTAGAACAGCATAGCTCCTTACTAGGTGTGGAGGATCCTCAGCCATTGCATCGTCGTCTTCAAACTCATCAATCAAGTGCTCGTCGTCGAATGAGGACTGCTGGCGTTGGAGAGATTGGGGCGCTGGTCGATACGGGATATCGACTGAGCTGCTCTGCAGTGTTTCAGAGATCGCGGGCGACACTTGCTCCGTGGCAAGCGGAATAGAAGTATAGGCTGCAGCTGCGGGCGGTTGGGAGGCTGGAGGAGCTGGACTGCCATCGCCAAAGCCAAGCTTGGAGAGCTCCGCTGCAAACGCAGGGTCGTTCATGTCGTCCTCCGTCACGTCCGGGTCCATATCTTCGTCTTCAAGAGATGGTTGCTGGTGCAGTGCGTAGCCTGTTGGCGTTGTTTTTGTGTGGACTGCCGCTGCCGCTTCCGAGTGATTCTCATCTGCGACTGCTGCCGTCCTAGTAGTCGTAACTTGCACAGCCGTTGTGGCGTGTGGGACAGCTTGAGTTATCGGTTGAGACTGTGCCAGCTCTATCTCCAGCTGCTTGATCTTGCGCATACACGCGAGCGCGTCTGGTATGAGGTTCTGGCGCTTGAACTCCAGCGCCTGGATCTTCAGCTGGCGGATCTGCTCGTCCAGACTCTCGGTCTTCCGAGCCGGCGGATCGACTGCCAGCCCCATGGCGGCCAATTGCGCCAGGTACTCCGGATCGTTCATGTCTTCATCCGTCACGTCCGGAACGTTGTCCTCAGCCATTGGGATCGTATTAGTGACAGCAGTAGGCGCAGGAACGGGCTGCGCTTCCAGCTGCTTGGCCTCGCGAAGCAGGGCCAGCGCCTCTGGGGTCCTTCCTTCGCGCTTCAGAGCCAGCGCCTGCTGCTTCATGGCTCGTACTCGCTGCTGTAGATCAGCAGGAGATGCAGCAGGAGCCTGCCGTACTGCGCTTGAAGTCGTGGTAGAAGTGGTGGCACTGGTCCTTGTGATGCTGGCCACAAGCTGCTGCACGCCGTGGTCGTCTTCGTCCGCCCCGACTCCGATCTGCGACAGACGCAGTGTCCCCGTGGGCATGGATCCATCCAGCTGCAGAGAGCGCAGGATGCGGGCCTCCTCGTCCTCATCGCTGTCGTCAGCGCCCAGCAGCATCCCCTGCCCGTCGCAACTGAAGAGCTTCTCGTACTCGGCCTGGACGTCTGCATCCTTCACGGGCTTGATGCCAAACTGCCTCTGCAGACGCGTCAGATCATCCGCTCCATCGTCCACCTGGCCGCTGGCGCTGGATCTGCGCTCTTCCTTGTGACTGCGGCGCCAGAACATGGCGCTGTGTCTGCTCCTCTCGCTCCCTTTGGGTTGGAGGATGGGTGCAGAAGTGCCAAGTTGATGGCTCTTATAGAGGGAGATTCCCGCGTGGGACTCTATTTTTAATCCAATCAAATGTAGGTATCAATCTGATATATGGCCAATCAAATGGCATCAAACTAGCTGTAGAGGCTCATTGAAGAGATCGTCCACAGAGACCTCGGGCTCTCGGTTGACGCTGGAAGCCACGCTCTCGGCACTGGTGGAAGAGGACCCGGCATCAATTCCCGAGTCAGCGCCAGAGCCCGAGGGAGAATCCGGGAATTGAACCGGTGCCGGTGTCAGTGCTGGTGTTAGTGCCGGTGGCGTCTCCGGAGTCGGTGCTGGTGTTGGTGCTGGTGTTGGTGCCGGAGTCGGAGCCTCTGTTGGGACAATAGGTGATTCCGTGGCTGCTGGAGTCGGTGTGGCTGTAGTCGGAGCTGGTGTGCTCGCATTCGGATCCGCAATGCATGCTCCATTCACCCACAGGCACCCAGCAACCACTGTGAGACAGGATTTTTGCTGGCGGAAGATTAAGCACACCGACTTGGTGGGAGCAGGAGTCGGCGCTGGTGTAGGAGCCGATGTTGCGCCAGGGGTCCACGGGCCAGTAGGAACGTCGGCAGTCGGGTCATCTAGCGCGTCGTTCGGCACGATCGTCTTGTTCTTGAGGTCCCACACCAGAGCGCGTACATCGATAGCCGCGTTCTCGCACGTTCCTTCCAACACGCCGCAGTTGTGGAGACCGATGACGTTGTTGTCCGA
>JAADVF010000474.1:0-22473 GCA_023334555.1 Elongisporangium undulatum
AGTAGACACACTGTTGAGCGAATGGGCGCTATCATGAAGCAAAAGGACCGTAACTTGGCAATAGTCTTTGGGTTGTTGTATCGCTTGTGCGTGGAAGTTCTGCCAGTGCGAGATGCCGCTTACGTTAGCGTTATCAGTGATCCGATCAATCTCTTGTGTATCGGGCTTCAGCAGGTAAACTCAACGAACATCGTGCAGCATCTCGAATGCAATCGATGGCCGCACGACGACCTCTGCTTCCATTTTGAAGTCTTTACGTCGATGTTCCAGCGACACAGGACGTAATGGTGATGTCTATTTAGCCCCGTCGTTCCCAAATGCCCGGGTCATTCACGTTGAGTTTTCGGACGCTTGTGATCAATTTGAGCTTCGTTTCCAAGCGGAGAGCAACAGTGTTGAGTATCGCACAGTCCATTGCTACTGAGCCATCAATGCATTGATGATCGCCAATGGAGCTAAACAGCGTAAGTCTACACCCAGAGGATAAAAAAATATCAAGCGTTTGCCATCGTTCTCAAGTTGTTACGCTCCCTTCTCGTCTCTATTGAGGGGCGTTGTACATGTCGATCACTTCGTCCGAGAGCGGACTCGACATGGAGCGGCTGAAAGGGGCCAGACCAATGTTCTTAGCCTGCATACGCGCATCGCAGCGCTCGGCGTGCAGACGCTGGAAGTAGGCCTCGTCGACATCCTTGGTCACGTAGATACCGTCGAAGCAGGACGAGTCGAAGGTCTCGATCTTGTCGTTCAGCTGGCGTACGCTGTCTTCGAGGTCCTTCAGGTCCTGGTAGACGACCCATTCGCAGCCGATCTCTTCGGCGATCTGGGCCTCGGTCTTGTTGAACGCGATCAGCTCCTCGCGCGTGGGCATGTCAATGCCGTACACATTCGGGTGGCGGATGGCCGGCGCGGCCGAGGCGAAGTACACGGCCTTGGCGCCGCTATTCCGCGCAATCTCGACGATCTGGCGCGAGGTCGTACCACGCACGATGGAGTCATCCACGAGCAGCACGACCTTGTCCTGGAACTCCGAACGGATGGCGTTCAGCTTCATGCGCACGGTCTTCTTGCGCGCCACTTGGCCGGGCATGATGAACGTACGCGCGATGTATCGGTTTTTGACAAAGCCCTCACGGTACGGAATGTTAAGGCGCTTAGAAGCCTCGAGCGCCGACGTGCGACTAGTGTCCGGGATGGGAATCACCACGTCGATGCCGTGGTCCGGGCGCTCGCGCAGGATCTTGTCGGCCAGCTTGGAGCCCATGTTGAGGCGAGCCTGGTACACCGACACGCCGTCGATGACCGAGTCCGGGCGCGCAAAGTACACGTGCTCGAAGATGCACGGCGTGAGAACGGCGCCCTCGAAGCACACGCGCGAGTATATCTCGCCGCCCTGCTTGAGCAGGATGACCTCACCAGGAGCCACGTCGCGCTCGATCTCAAACTCCAGCGTATCAATGGCCGCGCTCTCAGATGCCACGGCAAAGTCCGTGCCGTGGTGGTTCTTGCGCGAACCGAACACGAGCGGGCGGATGCCGTTTGGGTCACGGAAGGCCACAATGCCAAAGCCGTTGATGAGTGCCACAGCGGCGTAGCCACCGCGGCAGCGCTTGAACAGACCCGTGACAGCGCCGAAGATCATCTCGACGTCCAGCGGCTGGTCCACGCGCTTAAGCAGTTCATCGGCCAGGATGTTGAGCAGCAGCTCCGAGTCCGAGTCCGTGTTGACGTGGCGGAAGTTGGTGTTGGACAGCTGGTCCACGAGCTCGTGCGAGTTGGTCAGGTTGCCGTTGTGCGCGAGCGCCACGCCGTAGGGCGAGTTGGTGTAGAACGGCTGGGCCTCCGAGCTCGTGGACGAGCCGGCCGTGGGGTAGCGGCAGTGGCCGATGCCCATGGGGCCACGCAGGTTCAGCATGTGGTTCTGCTTGAACACATCACGCACGAGACCGTTGTCCTTGCGCAGGAACAGACGCTTGTTTTCGCAGGTCATGATACCGGCCGCATCTAAAACACACAGAGAGAAAACAGGAGTAAGTCCATCATGGTCTGTGGCTGGCAGCGTAGCGTAGCTGCTGGGTCATGCGTACCTTGGCCGCGGTGCTGCAGCACCGTGAGACCGTCCAGCAGGAACTGGTTGCAGTGCTCGTACTTGTTGGCCAGCAGGCACGCGATGATGCCGCACATGGCGCCGGAGGAGAGGGGGAGGGCGGAGGAGGAGGGAGTGCGTGGACGCGGTCGGGTCTCTTACTGGCGACGTTGCAGACGCATGGCAAGGATGAGCGCCTCAGAGAGGGTAGAAAAACCTAATTCCACTATAATTAACCTCGATGAAACGGCCCAATCAGAGGGGAGCAAGGTAGTGTAGCTATGCGACTAAGTTGATTTTCCACTGATTTCCTGGCGAAATCGCGGGATTCTACACTTAACCGGGAGTGAACAGTACCAGAGCCACTGTGCGCTGTGACGTGTTGAAGTCGAAAATCACAACTGGTGGTCGTGCACCACACTCGTACTTAACGCGGAATGCATTCCTGGTGAAACGCTTCTCGTACTTTAGCGGGACCTGATCGGTTACGCAATCAGCAAAGCTGAAGTCCCAAGGGGGGTATGGATACGGTTCGTACCCCATGAGGTTACACACTTTGAAGTTGCCGCGCCATGGCCAAGGCGGAGATCGCGCCGCCGCGTAATGCGGCCGCGCGATGGCGAAAGCTGCGCTGTGTCACGCACGCCGTGATGCTGATCCGGCCACGGCACGGCTCCACAGCGCACGTGTCCAACGCTCGACGCGGCGCCGGCGCCAGCGGCACTCGGTCGCAGCAGCACCAGACGTCCCTCAAGACGGCGACGCTCTGGTAGCTGCTCAACTCTCAGCTCTTCCAGCGCGTCCTCAAGAAAGAGTACGAGTCAGGAGAGTATAGAAGGTTACACCCCGCACTGACTCACGATCTCTGCTGCCTTCAATCAGGATCCAGAATCGCTCGGACGCAGACATCAAAGTGCTGGTACGTAGGTCATAGCTTGCGGGGGAAAGCTATGCTGTAGTAGCTGAGCGACTGCTGCCGCTGCTTCATCACAGGCAGAGTTTCTCAAGCAGACCAAGTTCTTCTTTCGGTTCTCATCGGCGTCTATCGATGGTATGTGCGAGACTGGCCAAAGCGCTCTGATTCGTGACCTGGGGTACTCATGCATTTGTTATCAGCACTTGCTCGGTGTCTGCGCTTCCAGACGCTGCACGACGGCGAGTTAGTCTACCGACAGGGCGATCATATTGAAGATACGTGCGGCCGGTACTTGGTCGTGCAAGGATCGCTATTCGTGTACCGCAATCAGCAGTACTCTCCCAGTTGCGGCATGGACTATGTGTCTTGGATGCTGGCATTGAACCCTATGCTATCACAAGACACTATCAAGTACGGGGAATGCGTGGGCACATGCAGTATCGGCGACACGTGTGGCGATGTAGGTCTTGATTATGGCTTATAGGTGTGGAATGCTATGGCTGAATCACTTCATTTCCTTTGCCAGGATGCGCTCACAGGCCATCTCTTCCGTGAGATGACGGTCATTGCTCAATCAAAAACAGGTTCGCAAAGCCCCTTTTGAGGTTACGTACAGCTACAGTGCCTCTCTCATCAACGTTTGAATTGATGATGCGCTTTGCCGTATCCATAGTGGTCGCCATGGTTTCACAAGCAGACTATCGCCGTGTCGTGCGGTTCAATATCCCTTCCGATACATCATTGATAGATCAGATTCTCGCGCTTTTTCAAAACTCTAGGGGCAGTACAACAACTCGAACCGAGCGCGGGCGGGCATCGTCGATACTCCCATCAAGGTTTGTCATGAGCTCAATCTCGCTGGAAAACAGGCAGCACATGAGGCAGCTCTACCGGTTTCTGTTTCGCTTCCAGTGCTTCCGCATGCTGCCGCAGCAATACCACGCAGAATTGGCACACAAGCTGCAGTTCTGTATTTACCAAAATGGCGAGATCTTGTACGAAGCAAGCACCGATACTCCAAAGTTATTTGTTGTGCTGACCGGCAAGGTTTGCGTGCACAGCCTACCTTCGCTGGAAGATGCGCAGCTTAAAGACTACGCACGAACAAATTACTCGTACGATCCACCTATCAAGCGCGTTTCAAAGAACCCGAAGAAACAAGGTCATGATTTGCCACCTGGTACATTTCATTCTTGCTGTGAAACGGTATCGCGAGATGGCACCGCGTTTGCAGCAAACTCGACGCATGTTTGCACATTAACAAGTGGAGACACATTTGGGGAGCTTTCTATCATGGACTCGGGTATTGTTTCGCAAGGCGTGGTGCTGTTTAATCCTATGGGTAACGATGGACCATGCGCTGTTTTGGCTTTGCCTCGCGAGGATTACCAAGCGAGTTTGCTCCGCTATCACGAGGCAACTGAATTCACTCTGGAAGGGGCACATCGAATTATATCCAAGATTCTTCCACAGGATCGCATGGGTGAACATTTGGCTTATCTTCGAGCATATTTGACACGCCAAGCGCCAGCTAAGGTGTTTTTCAATCAGCTACCCAGCTGGATCTTGAACGCGGTGTGCTTCCATGCAAGTTTCGAGCAGTTTGAAGTTGTGGGTGATGAAATTGGATCGTTTATTCAGAAAGAAGACGACACTGTCGAGTGCATGCGAGTGATACTGAGCGGCTACGTTGGTGTGTTCAAGAGCAACGTAGCAAAAACAAATGGTCGAAAAAACTCCGATGCAACACTGAAAAGTGATGTTATTGCACCGAACCGTGCTGTTTTGCGACGCTACGAATCTCGGTTGATACGACAAGGAACAGTAGTCGCAAATCCAGGATCTGGGCGACGATTGAATACGTTTGAGCAAGCCAGCGATAATAATCATCGCTTGGTCGAAGAAATTGTGTGCGAGGACGATGAACAAACTTTACACCCAGTCAGTATTCTACCCACGGGTACTGCATTCGGGCATCTCCAAATCTTTACGAGCTCAAAGAGCCCATACACGTTTGTCCCGTACTCGACAACATCTGCCACTGACGGGTCAGGGTCGAAACCAAAATCAAGAAACCCTGTCACCTTGGATGTTGTGCAATACCGCCAAGTGGTGGACATTTTGGTTATTCCAGCTCGAATCGTCAAGGTCTATTTAGCCAACATCGATCAATATCTAGTGTACAATCCAGTGCGCATGCTCAAGCGAGTCATTCAGACAAAGCATAAATCAGGGAAAAATGGCGCTTCAGTGTCTTTTCAGTGGATCAGAGATCTTGGATTCGAACGATTATTGCGCCACCATGCCATTTTCAAGGCAATTCCCCAGACAAAGCTCGACCAAATATTGATCAACATGGATATTGTGTCCATTCCTGCCCAGAGACTGGTATATGAATGTGGTGATGTCATGAAGTATCAACGGTTTTTGGTTCTGGCGGGCACAGTCCGCACATTTAGCTATTCCAGCGCAGGGACTGGGGAGCGAAATCTTCTAGCCGAAGACGTACCACGAACAGGAAGATCTCCAAAAAGGATCTCTAAATTTTCCCAATATAGCAGTGACAAGCAAAGCTCAATGGTTCCATCGGAAGGCTACGACCGACTCGCAGGGGACGCAGTGTTTTTGACTTCGTACGATCAAACTCAGGCATTCATGCCAGGTGACTCGTTTGGTCAGCAAGCGAACTCTGGTGCTGCGAGTCACGGAACTTCTCTGAAATTGACTAAGCGATCAAGCAATATGCAAGTATCCCTATGTTCTGAAACAGCAGTCGCCATGACAGATTGCCAGCTTGCCATTATCAGTGTGGATAGCTCGTCAACAACTACATATCTCGATGACGCAGAAAAACGGGAGCTTATTGGGCTTCTTTGTACTCGCGATGATGACGATAATGGAAGCCAATTTGGTATTGGGGACCAACTGGGCTTAGGCTCTGTGAATTCCCTAGGAATTTGCCTGAAGATCCTCGACAAAATGCGTGTTGGCATGCATTTATCAACGTTACAGCGCTTGCATGCTGCTCGAGCTCTGAGATATTGCCGCGTTAAGCGTGAGACACTTGGTAACGTTTTTGTGAAGCAAGACAAATTATGCTATATGACGTGTTTATGGCTTTTCTGTTAGTGTATAGGCAGGGGGAAGATGCAAGCGCAATTTATATGATTTTGACGGGAAAAGTGAAGTTGTAAGTGCTCACTGTGGAGTAATTCATTTCGAGAGGAGAGCTAAACCTGTCAATTGTTGATGAAGGTATGCTCGAAATGCAGAAAATCGTGATAAAGAGCAGAAGTCTACTGCAGCTGCTGCGTTTGGAGATCATCTGGTCGACCTGCAAGAAGCTGACATCTTTGGCGAAGAAGCATTTTACGATGCCTGTACTGGCAGCTCTCGTTTGACCACTGCTGTCACAGGAAATGAAGAGGCCGAAGCCAAACTTGTTTATTTGACACGCAATGATTACGATGCGATCATATCTCTGTCGAGTAATGATCTCAAGACGTTCAAGTTCAATGGGTCTGCGATGCAGCAAGGGACGGATCCTCGCACTGTTTATCAGTTGATGGCGTTGAGCCAAAAAACCACGTACGTATTCTTCATAAATTATGATATTGAGTAAGTATTTACCTGAAACATTTTTTTGGTACCAGTGTAAACAAATTGAGATGGAAAATGGCCATCGGGCTTGTGATTCAACGGCGAACACAACGCTCGCACTGGTTCTCTGTGATTGCTCGCGCTCGACAGCATCGCGTGGAGCTCGTGTTCGATCTTGTTAAAGGGTTGACTGTGTTTGAAGATGTTCCAAAGTCTCAAGTCATGAATCTCTGTGCCTACGCCAGTGTGCAGACGTTCTCTCAGCAATCATCCATATTCAGTAAAGGAGATGACACATCGAACCTTGTGTTTATGGTGCTCAACGGCTCAGTAGCACTGCAGCAAGTGGTGCCAGCTTCATTACTTAACGGAAGCATTGCAACTGGGGCAATGGCGCATTCAAATAGTATCATGCCAAGTACAGACGCGAAAGTTACGATCCAGATAATGGACACAGGCGATATATTTGGCGATTTTGAGATGTATCACCAAGCCACCAAGCGCTATATCAATGCTGTATCGGCGTCTCCTTGGACAAGGCTGGTTCTCATCCCACAAGATGACTTTCGCTTGTTTTGGCCTCAGCAGACGCGGTTGAACGATAAGTTATCCCTGCTTAAGGCTTCCCTTCAAAACGTGCACGATTTCGATTCCGAGCAACTCTGTTCCATGTATTATGGCGCAATATACCAAGCATTTTCACGCAATGAAGGTAAAATAGTAAATCTACGTGTCTCAAATTGCAGCTGCGTGGGACTCATAACTTGTTCTTGTGAATTAAGTCATGTCAGGGTCATCGAGTCAAGCTGGAAGCCTGCATTTCATTCAACAAGGGTCGTGCGTTGTGCACAACTCGACCAGCTTGCAGAAGATCCCGCGAAGACTAATCGCACACAAAGACACCGTGCTGAGTTCTCCCATAAAGGTGTCGCTCGACTCACGAATCGCGACGCTGGGAAGAGGATCCATTCTGTATACTCCAAAACAAGACGATGAATCCGTGTCTGACTCGCGAAAAGGGTCAATAAAGCCCAACAGGACTTTGGATTTGGTTGAACCCACGGCGCCTGACAGCGAATATGCTGTAGCTGATTCTCCTCTCGTGGAAGCCTTCACTATCCAGCTCTTTCCAGTGAAGCCACACTCAGCGCCGCCTGAGTTTTACCGCTTTCATGAGTTTTATGCTGCTGTAATGATTGGGAAGAATGGTCTTTCAGCACTTCGAGATTTCTTGGTGCTGCAGAAAGGATCGAGAGCAGGAAACGCTGTTTTTACGAGTCGACTGGCGGCTGCTACGCTGCAAAAAGAACCTGCAGGAGAGTTGTCGCCTCGAAAAATCAAGCCCCACATGCAACTAGAAACTGCTATTGCCTCTGTCAACGGCCCACCCAGTGCTTCGACTGAGTTGACGAAGTTTCTGCAAGCACGCCAGCTGCCACATCAAAACATTCAGGCTCCATCAAGTCCAAGTCCACTGAAAAACCTGTATGGCCTTTCTCCGAGTTCCCCTACTGGCCAATCGCTTTCATCGCCGTCCAAATTGATGTTTGGCTCTTTCCTGTCGGGCGGGCAAAAGCAAGAATGCGGTTTACCTCTCATTTATGCTAAACCCAGTCCATCGCCTGCTGCTGATATCAGAATCCAGCAGCCAACACAGTTATCACGCCCACTGACAACCGCGAGTACAACTGCAACCGGCCGGATCGCTCAGCAGCTACGCGAAGAGGAGCGCGTCTTCACACTGCTGTCGAATCAATCGGGGTTTTCCAAAGAGCAAAAACTAAACCAAGAAAAACAAGTTCGGCGACGCAATGGACATCCGCCACCGAAGCTCGTGGAGAACGCAGGCAAATTTGTCGATGAGCACGCGTTCACCTCAGTCGTCAATCTCAAGGATGTGCATCAGAGGAAGAAAAGCAGTCTGTGTCGTCGGCTATTACACGTCAAGGCGCCATCCAACGTGTAGCAGATCGGGTAGAAATGATTGGGATTGCTTCCATTATTATCGAGCTCCGACTTCATCGATTGCTGGAGCTATGCAATGACCAAGTGAATGCTACAGCCATCGTCGGGCCCTAGCTGAGACAAGCACTCGGCTTGGCTTTTCCTACGTCGCCGTGTCTTGAATTGCACAGCCATGGCCTTTGCGTCTTGAGTACTTCTTTCGTGGCGGATCGTTTGAAGTCACTTTACTGGAAAGACTGGTTGAATTGAACAAGGTAGTTCTTAAAAATGTTGAGCACCGGTGGCGGCAAGTTGCTCTGCGCGAATGCCGAGTACTGTTTACAGCAAAAACGCAGACAGTTAGGAACAGATATGAATATGTAGCTAACGTAAGTGTAAGCAAGATACATACCACTCCAGGTCGAGAGGCTGAGAGCTTGGCGACTGATTCAGTCAGGTACTGCTTGGCTGGCGGGTATTCAGCCAGGTAATCGACCGGAATCACAGACGCGAAGAAGAGCTTCGAGTATCCAGCTTCGTAGCCCGTCTGCTCGAGCTCCAAGAGCGATTCATCTTCGTCTTTGACACCAGCAGCTCCGTCGTCTCCTTCTTCCAGCACCTTCAATGCGGCCAGCATGGACTCTTTCCACATCTCCAGGTTAGACGTGCAGAATTCCGATTCACACATCAGACGCGTGAGGCCGACGACACACGCCTTCTTCTCGATCGTTCCGCGGGCACGCGCGACGTTTTCAAGCCAAACGTTCTTCACAAACATAGTGGACATGCTGCAACACACAGAAAACGATGTTAACTAAGTGCATCAACCATCAAAAGGTCCACTTCAATGTCGGAACGTACCCGCTCTGAAGCGCTTCCATAGCTCCGAGCAAAGCGTTCGGACCCAGCTTGCCGACCGCCACGGACAACGTGTACACCAGATCCTTCGTGTACGAGGCCGAGTTTCTTCCGGCCATTCGCGACTGCAATCGAATCATGAGAATTTTGACGATCTCGTTGAAGAACGAAGCGTACGATTCATGCGGCATGAACGCAAACACGCCACGCAGAAGCGAGAACGAAAAGGCTTCGGTCGTTCTAGACGAGACGAGCTTCTGGAACACACCAAGAATGCCCGGAATGGATTGGGCGACGTCAGTCGGTGCCTTGCGCATGTAGGCCTACGTACAAAAATATTCAGTGAGTATACTTACAATCAATGACACGTGCACAGTTTCGTACCTCAATCAACTTGACGATAGCCGGGCCGTTACTAATACGATCCCACAGAGAGGGCGTAAGCAGGACAGGGAACATGCTCATGTATGCAGGCGAGACTCCGCTTGGACGAAGCTCCAGCATCTGAGCTAGCACCTGGTACACGTACGGCGACAGTGCTTCGACATCGTTGGCCAGAATCTTCTGGAACGGCGGGAACAAGAGCGCCTCAAAGCTTTCGGTCGCATCAGGGCTCGCCTTGCAAACGTTGAGAATGAGCACCGAGAGCGACTCGAAAATGTAGTGACTGAATGACGGGTTGCTCGGGTTGGCGCAGATTCGGTTCAGAATGTTGGTCAGCTTTTGGACGGCCAGATCAGTGAAGGGCAGGATATCTTCCTTCGCCACGTTCATCACGCGCATGACGACCTTCATCAGATAGTCGTTCTCTGGGTAGTTGGGCTGTTCAAGAATACCAAAAACGTGCTGCAGCAGCTGGCCGAGGTAGGGAGCCAGGCGCTCCTTCGAGAATCGCAGAGTGCCGGGCTCATCCTTCACAGTCAGCAGCCGCTCGATGCAGGCAGCAGCGTACGTGTGGATCACAAACTGCGAAGGGTCCATGCAGGTCAGAAGCAATGGAAACAGCTGATCCATCACATCAACGGGCAGTTGGCTTCGGAAAGTCGACACAAACTTGATGGCATCAGCCTTCAGGATCAGCGAGCCCTGATTGGCGTTGGACAGTTCCGGCACCACTTCCGTCATGAAAAACTCCATCAATGGAACGCGGCTGTTCACTTCAGACACACCGCGAAGACGCGATTGCTTCAGAGCCGAAAGCGCGATAACCAGGTTGATCTACAAGGTCTAAGTGAGTACATGCTGCAACCGAGATCAATCATGACTATATAAGACTGTGTATCCGTACCGACACGTCCTTCATCATCCAGTTTGCCGCCGGGTTGGTTTTGTACTGCTTTAGCTGAGTATCGATCGTAGACATGCAGATCTGCGTCACGGCTTCGCTGAACTGGCCAAGCAGACCGCGCACCAGATCACGCGCAGCACTGCGTCGACTGTCTCCATCGGAGCCTTCAATATCGCGGCGGATGTAATCCATCGGGTTGTCTTCAAACAGCTCTTCGTCCGACGCGCGCAGCTGCAGGTTCTTGACCACGATGCCGCACAGTTCGGTGAGCACCTGCGGCGACTCAAACAGGTGGCGGTGGAAGCTGCGCGACGACACCGAGGTGATAAACTTCATGCACTTGGCCGCCAGCTCGTCGTGTCGCGGGTGGACCGTAATGCGGTTCGAGAGCAGGTTCCAAATGATCTACAGCAGCAGCAATAGCAGTGAGCCTTATGGCAGCAAAGAACCCACGGTGAGGCCACGCACCTCTGTAAACTTCTGCAGGAACGGTTTGAACTCTTCATCGTACTTCTCGGCATACAGATTGATGTTCTCGACGATCGCGACCTGCAGCAGATCGATCGGATCCGGCTCGTCCTCGTTGTCGGCGTCCACCAGCGCTGGGTTCTCGTAGCTGAAGTAGCTCAAAAACTCGTTCATCCAGTCGCCAATGTGGTCCTCAAAGTACTCAGGGATGTCCTGCCAGTTGAGCGAGTAGAAGATGCGGCTCATGTAGCGCAGCGCCGTCATCATCTGGATCTGCTGCTGCAGCGGCACGCCCGGGGAGCGCAGCGCCACGCCTGTCTCCTTGTAGAAGCGCAGCAGCGGTTCCTGTAGCAGTAGTAGCACCCATCCAGCGTGAGTATTAGCACCAGCGATGTTTCAACCCATTATGAATCATGTACCTGGAAGACGTCCAGACAGTGCTTCAACTCGCGGAAGAGGCTGTCGGACTTGAACACGTTGCGGAAGCGCTTGAAGATGGTGTTGGCCGTCATGAGCACGCCGTTGCGCACCTGCCAGTCGCTCTCGGTCTGGATCTTGCCCACGAGCTGCGGCAGCAGGTTCTCCCACTTGAGCGGGAAGTCGTACTCGCCGATGGTCGTGAGCGCCTCGATGAGCTGCTTCTGGATGGTCTCGGGCATGCGGCACATGAGCTCCACCAGGTGCTGCTTCACCACGCTCTTCTCGCCCTCGGGCACGCAGCCTTCCTTCTCCGGGTCCCAGTTCTGCTTGATGAAGTTCTTGAACAGCAGCGCGGCCGCCAGCCGGATCTCGTGCTTCTCGCCGCCGTTCTCCAGCACCTGCAGCAGCAGCAGCACGTAGTTGGGCTGGGGGGCCAGCGAGTTCAGGTACTTCTCGGCCTCCTTGCGCGTCTCCGCGTACGGGGACAGCGTCTGCTCCAGGCACGAGCGCAGCATCTGCATCTTGGGATCCGCCATGCTCCTCCTTGTGGGTTGTTTGGGAATTGTGCCCCACCCGCAATTCAACGCTCCAGCGCCGTTCTTCACGCAACCTTCGAGAAACAACGAAACCAGTGGCTGGGAAGAGCGGCTATACAGTATACGCGCGGTAAATCTAGCGTCTCGTATATTGCTATACGCTATACGTGTTCTATTATACCCGTGGAATCAGGCTCAGGTTCTTTAGAGAAGGGGGGAAAGGAAGGATGCCCGAGCCGACGGAAGCGGTGGCGACTGGCGCTGCGTGGACTGAGTCTGATGCATTGCCACTGCAACAGCAAGATGGAGATGACCATGCTACGAGCGAGCTGCAGGTCGTGGTGGCGGACGAGGAGAGCCACGACTCGCTGCTGGAAGATCTGCAGGACATCCGGCACTTCTACGCGAGCAGCCATCTGAGCGACGTGCTATTCGTGTTCTCGTCTGAGAACGCCACGGTCATTCCAGCTAGTCTGACCAGCACAGCAATGGAGCCCGCAGGACGCAAGACCACCAGCGAGCAGCGCGGCCGTCGTCCGAGCGCGGTGATCTCGACGCCGGAGCATCACCTGCTGCCGGCGCATCGCCTGGTGCTGGCCTTGCGCAGCGGCACGTTCCAGACCGCGCTCTGGCGCACAAAGAGCAGCCAGGTGCCTGGCCAGGTGCGATTCCCAGTCAAGATCCACATCGAGGACACGTCGTTCCCAGTGTTCGCCACGCTGCTGCGGTTTCTCTACACGAACGAGATCGTGCACGATCAGCAGGACGAGCCAAACGACGAGTTCTGGAGAGAGCTGCTGCGCGCAGCGTTCCTGTACCTCGTGCCTTCGCTTGTGGAGATCTGCGCGCAGCGGCTGGAAGATCTGCTCACGGGGACGCCCCAGCTGATGCGCGCGTCCATCGGCACTGAAGAGGACGGCCATGCAGCAGCAGAGGAGGAACAAGCCGTCTACGATGCGACATGGGAGTCCTGGCAGCTACACAAAGTCCTCGAGGTGCTTGTGTTCCTGGACGCAGTGCTGGCCAGCAAGCCGGCCTCCGCTGCCAGACGCCGGATCAGCAGCAAGGGCCAGGTGCACTCAGCGACCGAATTCAGCAGTAGCGACAGCAAGAAAGTGGACGAGTTGGCGCCAACAGAGCTTCCAGACAGCCCAGGCTTCTCACGATGCATGGCCGCGATCGCACGGCTGCAGTATTTGTGTCTGAACAAGCTCAAGTCTGTTGCCGAGAAACCGTTTGAAGATCTCTTACGCTCGGAGATCGGACGGCGATGCTCGACCGAGATCTTGCGCGATATCTTACGAGAGCGATCGGACACGCCGCTGGTTGTGGCGATTCGATATCAGCTAGGACGCGTCGTCAATGAACTGCTGCGGCTTGGAGAACCGCTTGATCGAACCGGCGCCGACGAGACGGACCTTCCATTGGTGGCAGCGCTCGCCACTGGCAATGACGCGATCATCCGACGGCTACTTGTAGAGGAAGATGCGCCGTACTTCCTGCTGACAGACAAGATCCCGCTGTTCATCCTGGCCTGCGCCAGTGGCAGTGTGCTGCATTGCCAGATCCTCATCGACCGGTCTAACGCAAACGTGAACCTGATCTCTCCGCTCGAAGACGGCGACAAGGAGATTCTCTCAGCGTTTGGGCACAAACAGACGCCGCTGCACATCGCCAGTCGCAAGGGCCATGCGGATGTGGTCGAACTGCTGCTGCGGAATAATGCCGCCTCCAATCTACAGGATGATGAAGGCAACACGCCGCTTCACTACGCGGCCAACATGCAGACGGCCCAAGTACTGCTGAGCTCGACGTATCGGACGAACCCCAATATCCCGAACCGGAGAGGACTCACACCGCTGCATGTGGCAGCCGCCGGCGGAAGTGTGGGCATTGTGGACTTGCTGATTCGCAATGGAGCGCAGCACGACATTATGGACGACCAGGGCCAGACCGCGTTCCATGTGGCGGCTGCGAATGGCCACACATCCGTTGCGCTGGTGCTACTACATGAACAGGAGCCGCGAGCTCAGAAATTGCACAAGAAGAAGGCACGCAAGACAAAGGCAAATGGCTCAGAAGCAGCAAGCAGCAACGCAGACGAAGACACACAGACGGAAAGCGACGACATGGAAGAGGAAGCGCCTCCAACGTTTGATATTAACCAGGAAGACCTGAAAGGCAACTCGGCGTTGCATCTGGCAGCCATGTCGCCCTCCGAACGGTGTCAGAAGATGCTGCAGCTTTTGTTGGAGAACGGATCGGATCCGAACAAAGCCAACTGGTTCGGCTACACACCATTACATCTCTTTTGCGCGCATCAAGGCGGCCCGGCCTCTGTGATCGACATGTTTGTACGTTCCATCGCCTCTCTGTGTCCAGTTGCTCTAAAAACTAATTGGGTGGATGTGAACAGATCGAGCAAGGCGTTGATATCCACGCTCAAAGCCTAGATGGCAGCACGGCGCTGCATCTTTCCGTGGGCCGTGCGAGTGAAAGCATTGCGATCGCTCTCGTCATGGCCGGCGCACGCGTCAATCTCCTGGACGCTGCCGGTCGCAGCATTATTGACCTCGCGGAGAGCACGCACCAAGGAGCGATGCTCGTGCCCGTGCTGCGCAACATTGCTCGACCACCGGAATGGACCGTGGACGACGAGGCCAAGGAGTGCTCGTCCTGCCACTCTATGTTCCAGTTCTCCATGCGCAAGCACCACTGTCGCCACTGCGGCCGACCCGTGTGCTACAACTGCTCGAGCAACAAGATCCCGATCGTCAAGTTCCAGCTCACCAAGCCCGTGCGCGTGTGTGACACATGCTTTGACGTGCTGTCCTTTCGGCGACTGTTATGACCTGCCGCCGTCGCTTGCCATGAAACGACCGCGCCGATGCACCGCGGGAAGAAAAAGAAGAAGAGGTTAGCAGGAGTCGGCACCAACGGTCGATCTTCCAGCAAGCAGCCAGTGCGCCCATCCAGCGGAAGAACGACCGCCCGAGAGCTCTCCATCCTGCTTCCAGTAGTCAGCTCAGGTGTTCAGCGCACCCAAGTGATCAACTTGCGGCTAATTATAGCGGCAACGGGTGTATTTTTAGCCAATCATCGCCCCTGGATCGCGTCACCCAATCACATTCGCGTCTATTCACAGTGACTGGGGCTATTTATGCACAACCGCAGGTGTCTGGGATTGGCTGAAAACGGCGGGTCATAATTTCAGCAGGGATTAGGGTCTCACTGCCGCCAGCCTCTCCTCCTCGACAGCCGGCCGGCCAGTCCTGAGCCATTTGGGAAACAGAGAGATGGCCATCGCCATCAAGTAGATCTCCACCGATCGCTCTCTCTCTCTCTTCGCCTCTCTCGCTCTCCACACGCAGCATGATCTCGACCCAGCACCACCACGCGACGGTGGGCAAGGAGCCCTGGCGATCGCGGTCTTCTGCGCCTCGTAGCTCCACGGGGAGCACCAGCAGCGTCCGCAGCGCGCGCAGCAGGCCGGCCACTGCGGCGGCGTCGCAGGACGTGATGACGCGCAACCGCGTCGTGCGCACGCCCCGGTCCATCGCGGTCGCACCAGGGTCCGTCACAGTTGTCATCAACGTCGTGGGCGTCAAGTTCCGCTGCCTCGTGGAGAAGGCGTGGCCGTGCGAGTCGCTCATCGCGTCGGCCATCGCCGAGTACCACTTGGCGTTCCCGAGCTGCGAGATCCCGGACTTCACACACATTTTCCACTGCGGGCGCAAGGAGGTCGTGCCCAAGAGCGATACGATTGGTGGCTGGTGCCGAGACGGCGACGAGCTGGAGCTGGGCAATGCCGAGCCCGCGAATGCGGCGCCGGACGCCGACGAGATGGCCAGCGGCGAGACCTACGACTTCACGGTGCTGTTCCATCGGCTGCCGCTCGGATTCACCATGAAGCAGGAGAACGACAACACTGTCGTGGCCAAGATCTACCCGAACTCGTCGGCCACGTTCTACGAGCGGCTCCAGCCCGGCGTGACGGTCGTCAAGATCGCGGACACCCCGCTGGAGTATCTTGGTCTGCGACAGGTGCACGAACTGGTGCGCACGGCCGTGATCCCGCTCGAGATCTGCTTCCGTGGCTGGCGCAAGCCGTCGCAGAGCCTGCGGTCGGTTGTGTCGCCTCTGCCGGCTCCCAAGTCGCTGACGCCGGCGCGTCGAAAGTCCGTGCCGTCGGCCCCGCTGTCGAATGGCACGACTACGCGCTCGCGATCTAGCACGACGCCAGTAGCTGCGACTGCCGATTCGCAGTCGGCCAACAACATGGCCATCGCGTTCACGGGCATGAGCACAGCGACCAAGATCCCACACAGCAACTCGGCCAACAAGCAGCGGATGGCCAGCGAGCGCAAGAAGACGAATGCTGCGTCCCCGTACCCAGAGCGGCGAACGTCCGTGGCGGAGAAGCGATCGGTGGAACGCATCCGTCGCGAATCCCAGGAAGATCTGGCGGACTACAACCTGCTCAAGTCCCTGGAGCACTGCGACAACCAGAGCCAGCAGGGCGAGGATCTCGACGGCACGCTCTCGCCCGTGCAGGGCAACCACCGACTGGATATCGACGAGCACATGAACCATTTGGCCATCTCGCCCATCTCTCCGTCCCCAGAAAGCGAGGAAATGGCGGCGGCGACTCTCAAGACCAATGGAGAGCTGCATCATGAGGAGCCGCTGGACGTGCGCAATTGCGACGTGGACTCGAACCAGAACGATGAAGAGACGGAAGAAATGATGGTCGAGCACATCAAAGAGCTGCAGCTCGCGCTGATCAAGAAGCACGAGGAAGCCAAGCAGATCGCGCGCGAACTGGAGCGGTACCACGACAAGCTCTCTGTCTCGCGCGCCAAGCACAGCAGCACGCCGGAGACCGTCACTCACTCCCCACCGGCACCGACTTCGTCGTCGTCGCTCTCAGGAACGCGCCCCAGAAGCGTGTCCTCGACAGCCAAAGTGCGGCTGACGCCCGAAGTGCTGGAAGCCATGGACAGTAAAGCTGGGCTGCCTCCGAAGAACGGCTTCTACACCGGATCCAACGCGTCGTCCGTGTCGGGCTACTCCAACTATTCGACCCAGTCCGCGGCCGTGCGCAGCTCCAGATACGGGCGCGTCTCCAGTCGAGTTGGCGGCGGTGAGCAGCACCACTTCCGCTCGGACATGTCGGTGTCGTCCTACACGTCCGTCACGTCGGATCGCCGCGCACTCAAGTCCCCGCGCAGTCGCAGCGGCTCGTCCAAGAACATCCAGGATCGGTACAGCTACATCCCGACAAAGTACTCGACCCCGACCACGAGCTACGACGCCCCGACCTCTCTTTCGTCCAAGGGCGCCGTGATCGGCCGCGCCAAGACCCCGCGCGACTCGTTCATCACCAAGAGCGAGAGCCCCGGCGTGGGCTCGTACAACGTCAAGGTCGTGGAGAAGGTCAAGGGCGGTGAGATTGGCGACTCGGACCGCGTGCTGCCGTGGTCCTGAGAGGCTGAGGACGACTGGATTGCCAAATAGATTTTAAGATTGCATTGGGAATGGGATGCAAAATGGTGCTTGGGATTGGAAATAGTGGGGGGCGCTTGATGGCGCTCCATGACGCTGAATGACGATGAATAAATACTTCCTACTGGACTACAAAGACTACTTCTAACTGACTGGCGCGTCCTCAATAGGGATAGTCTGCCACGCTGGTGGGCGAGACCTCCCGAGAGGCAGCCGCGCTCTTGCTGCTGTCGCCGAACGTGGCCACGTAATGGCTCCAGATCGCGCTGAAGCAGGGCTCCACTTGATCGGCCGTGTAGCCTGTCAGCAGCGTCAGCTCTTCACGCCAGAGTGGCCTGTTGCCCACATCATCACAAGCAGTGAGCACAAGCTTGAACCTCCTCGTATTGCAGCAGCTGCAGTACGTACGTCATCCCCAGCGTTTTCCTGGACGCAGCGAGGATACTTGCAGCGATCAGGGACGGGCGGTAGGCCTGGAACTGGTACTCTAAGGATGAGAAGAGCAGCACGATCAATCAGCCCACGCACGCTCTCCAGCAGTCAGTCCATGGGGCTAACGAAGGCTAGGAGCTCACCTTGGAGGCACAGATCTGCGAAGAAGTCGTTGTATTTCTGGTAGTACTCGAGCGCCTCGTCGACCATGTCGGCGCCCTGGATCTCGTCGTCGCTGAAGAGCACTGGCTGGGAGAGGTAGTAGCGGCTGAAGTGGATCGGGGTGAGCGACGTGAGCGACCAGCCGAGCCTATAAATACCCAGCAGATGCCCATCAGTCAGTGCGTTGAAGCCAGGATCCCATTCCCAGTGGCACTCACTTGGACAGCGTCGAGAGCTCCATCTCGTGGATCTCGGCGTACGAGTAGCAACGGTTGCCGAACTCGTAGAACTCGGCGACCGTCGGCACGTCCTCCTCCGGCCCGAGGTACTTGGCCGCGATCATGATGCAGCTCAGCGCCAGCAGCTGGAAGCGGTCCTTCGCGGGCATCTTGCCGACCTGTCGAGCGAGCGCAGAATGTGAGACCATGGAGACCGCGCGCACGAGAGAGAGAGAAGAGACCGTGGCGTCGTTCCCTACATACCGTGAGCACGCGTTCAAGATACGCGATGGCAGTGTGGATCGTGGTCTTGCGGATGCGCATCTCTTCGCCGACTTCGGACATCCAGTCCACCAGCACGCGACGGTACTGCATCATGCGCGAACAAGCCATTCGTCAGTCATCATGGCCGGCCTTGCTTCGCTCTATGGGCAGAGAGCTCTGGCTGGGTTACCTTGAGGTACTCGTACTTCCTAGTGAAGTCCGGCCGCGCGAGCTCTTGATGCAGCATAGCGCGATAGGACTGGTGCTTGTCCAGCTCTTCCAGCGCCAGGCGCTAGATACACACAGCAGCAGCAGCAGCATCATCACCATTAGAGTCGGATCCCTCATCATGCTGCTGGCGGTGGGTGCGACACACGCGAGAGACACGCACCGCGGCCTCGCTGGGCGCCATGGCCGGCGGCGTCGTGTCCAGCATGCTGTCGTCCAGCATCTCGTCGCAGTCCAGCTGCATGTCGTCCTCCCAGTCGTCCATCATTCCGGTCGCGTGATAAAGCGGGTGACTGGGCCGTGGCGGGAGTGTTTTGGCGCGCATGCACGGGGGGCGGGCGCAAATGCGAGACGTGCACCACAGCCGGGGCTTCCACCGCGCTCTATTCGGGTGCATGTGGGTTTTCACTTGCGCATTGTATACAGCAGTTTGAACGGGGCCAACAAGTTTTGGCGGGATTTTCATGGCGGCTTTCCCGCGAGAAGCTGATACAGTACAGTACGTCCCTGCACATATGAATAAATAGAAGCACTACACCCAAACATATCGGATGGCAGGTTATCGCATAATAAAGGAAATCTTTTGGCAAAGTTGTGTACCGGTACAGAAATGTTCAACCGCGAGGCGCAGATGCTGAGAACATGCGTGGCGACTGGGAGTTTTCTTTCTGTAGTACGGTACGACTCCTTCCTGCGTTCGCAAGTGAGATGGTGCGGTCCCCACATTGGCAACTTGATCCAAGGCCTCTGCCGCACATTTGGAGCATCCCATATCGCCTGACGACGGACAATTTGTTCCAAAAACGAAGGCGACCACGCACACGAAAGCGGAGCGACCCAGTTGTCACCAATGAAAATGCGGATGTGTTTTTGCTGTGAATGCAAATGTGGGACACTATACGCTCAAACTGTAGCTAATATTGCTCTCCTATTACAAATATCGATATAATGCCGCTGGAGAGGAGTAATTTGCGGTGGGTTATGCTACCATGCCGCATCAGGTTCACCAGGAAACACGTGTGCACAACGCAGGTCCATCTCTCTGGATTTATGCCCCAGTTGCAATGTGGAAACGGAAGTCAACATGTCGAGTTCCTCTTCATTGTTGACCCACTTGCATAGACTTACGGATCCCCAGAACTGCTTTTGTGTCACAGAAGCATACACTTTGTGAAGAGCCACGCAGCGGTCGCAGTTGAGAAACACAGGAATAATCGCAGCAGGTGGCGAAGTGTCTCTGTCTGCACACCAAAGAGAGGAGGGTTAAGGATGCAGCTCTCACATCTTCAAGCGAAACACAACCAGTTGGTCTGAGAGTCGCCAAAAGAAATGCATGAGATCGTTCAGTCAGGTTCATGAGGATGCGCACACGGGCCTCACAGGATTTGTGGTGTGTACTGTAGGCAGTGCGTTTAATTGTGAAAATGATTTGCCTCGCGCCAGAAGCAGGGTGTGAGATCTGTGCCCTTTAGCATGAGGCACCGCTGACAAGCCCTGATCAGAGTGCTTTGATTGGTGCGCCAAGCGAATGTCGCACGAAGGTTGAGTCAAGTGTATTTTTCTTCAAGGAAAACTTATTACCCATTTCGCAATCTCAGTCAAAAAACCTTTATGGGAATTTTAACAGAGATGTGCTTTTATGGATAATCTGCTATAGACATGATCTCTGAGGTTACCTCGGTACTAAAAGGATCTGCTATTAATTTGATTTGGCCCAGTCAAGAGCTCATGTCTCTACCGGAAGATGAGTTTGCGTTTTGGACTGCTTCGTTTCCTCAAAAGCGCAGGAAGTGTTTGTGTATCATGGCAAAATTGCACAGTAGCACACATCTGGACACTAGATGACGAAGATGGATGGAGGATCAGTGCGTGTATCCTACCCCCAGACATTGGCTATTGCCCATTGGGCTAATTGGAGGGGATGGTGAGTTTAGCACGAGTCACACAAACGTACTTGGTGCTTCAAGATCCTTCAAGCACGACTCTGGATTCATCGTCTATGACAAATCCTCACATACTCAGCTGACCGAATGTTCATGCAGCTGCCCATAATCACAACAAGCCGGATCAACCAGCACCAGCATAAAACAAAGATGTCGCAGGCCATGCACGTTTCCCCACTGGACAAATGGCGCACGTGCCTTGCTATGATAACATGGAGCCCGTAATCGCATGTCCGGAGCGGTTAGTTTGCGGTTACCATCACTCAGTCAGATCAACCCATCTCGCACCATAATCACCAAAGTTGCGATTACGGAATTTGTGGTCTTGATCATAAGTTTTTACAGTACTTTTCTGTAGAATTTAGAGAAGGAAACTCCACAATTCTTCAGGCCAGTTTGTGCGCCGACACATTGAAGAGCTCCTCGTCTGCGCAGACAGGCCTTTCGGTTCCAAGGACGGAACAACCAAAAATCTCTCCGGACCACAAGAATCTGAGAGCTCGGGCGCCCAACTGACTCGCTTTACGCGAGGTCGTCATTGCATTCCCTTGGCGCAGGTACAGGCACACGACCATGCAGTTGCACAGGTGCCAGAGCGCCCACACTCGCATCTGTTTACCTCTCGCTTGATCAGCCGTCGCCGTCTTGGCCACTTGTTTTCCAGATGCAGTGATTCGGTAATCTTGGCCTAAAAAAAGGAGGCGCCTGTTTTTGTTTGCTGTCCCTCCACTCGCGTGCCCCAATCGCTCCTCACCACGCTCCAACTCCTCCCCCAAACACACTCTCTCTCACACTCACTCAACACTTTCGAGGTGAAACCTTGTGAAAGACCCACTTTGCTTTTAGCACCCAAGACCACAAGAGTATAAGTATAGCCCGCCAAGCTCCACTTCCACCTATAGCGCCTATAGCCACAATGTCCACCGCCACCAGCATGAACCGCCATACGCGGAGGCTGAGCACGTCTCCGTCCTCGCAGCCGAATGCCATCGTGCACGCCGAAGGCTATGAGCGCGTGTACGAGCTGGCCGACATCCGCCGCGGCGCCAGCCTGCGCGACGTGCGCATCAACGTGAGCAACGCGCACACCAACTCCAAGTTCACGCCCAAGTTCTGCGTCGAGATGCGGCGACCCGACCGGCTCAACTGGAGCTTCGGCGTGACGCTGGCCGACCTCAAGCACTTCGAGAAGAGCGTGCGCCAGTCGGTCAAGAAGCGCTGCAAGAAGCAGCAGAAGATGCTGCTGCACATCAGCAGCGCCTCGCACCGCACGGCCTCAGTGTCGTCGCTCCAGAGCAGCTGCAGCAGCGCCGGCAAGGAGAAGCCGTGCGACACATGCGAGCAGGTGGCCCAGGAGCTCAAGCAGTGGACGCGCGTGCCCACTCTGGGCGCCATCGGCAAGAGCCATCTGGACGAGAAGTGCGACCTGGTGGAGCAGTTCCTCCAGGACGTGTTCCGCCTGCTCTACTCGCACGCGCAGTCCATGCACAACTGTGAGTTGCTGCGCGAGGTGCTCCGCAAGACCGAGCAGCTGTGCTGTATCAAGTACTCGAACGACCGCGGTGCGATCTGCGTCATCAAGACCCTCAAGCGAGTGCCGCAGCC
>JAADVF010000475.1:0-22381 GCA_023334555.1 Elongisporangium undulatum
AAAACCTCGTGACTAAATTTATCTCTGCAGCCTACCGCGAGAGTGTCGCCACTGTGATTTCGAAGGCTCTCCAAGGAGATGAATCAGCAAACTTTGAAGTGCCGCTCATAACGAAAGCAGGTCGCAAGCTTACCATTCTTCCCAATGCTACTGCTCGCTTCGATCAACTTGGTGAAATTGTTGGTGTTGTTTGCATCGGTCAAGATATTACGGATCGTATTGCCCAAGAGCAAGAGTATGCACGTTTGATTGAAAAAGCTAATGCTCCAATCTTTGGTGTCGATGTGAACGGACTCGTGAATATCTGGAACAGAAAAACTGCTGAGATAACGCAGTACTCGAAGAGTGAGGTCATGGGGACGCATCTCGTGACCAAGTTTATCTCATCTGACTACCGTGACGGTGTTCATTCTGTTATTACACGAGCTCTCAAGGGTGACGAAACGTCGAATTTTGAGTTTGGTTTGATGACAAAGACTGGACGAACTGTTATGGTGCTGCTCAATGGTACAGCAAGATTCGATCAGCACGGTCAAATTGTTGGTGTTGTTGGTATCGGCCAGGATTTGAGTGGAAGAATAGCCCAAGAAGAAGAATACACACGACTGATCGATACAGCCAATGCACCCATTTTTGGTGTTGATGCCAATCTGTGTGTTAACATTTGGAACAAAAAGGCAGCTCAAATTACTCAGTACTCAACAGCTGAAGTTATTGGAGAGAATTTGGTTGAGACGTTTATCTCTCCTGAATATCGTCCTATTGTGGCTGAAGTTTTCTCCAAAGCGCTTGCAGGTGTGCAGACAGGAAACTTCGAGTTTCCTTTGATCACACGTCCTGGTACAAGAATTGAAATTCTGCTCAACGCAACCCCACGCATGGATTTGAACGGAAACATTGTTGGTGTAGTTGGCATTGGCCAAGATATCACTGATCGTATCGCTCAAGAGCATGAATACTTCCGGCTGATTGATACCGCAAATGCTCCAATCTTCGGCGTCGATACTTTTGGCTGCATCAACGAATGGAATCAAAAGATTGAAGAAATCACGGGCTACCACAAACAACATGTGTTAGGCTTGTCGTTGGTGGACGCCTTTATCAACCCAGAAAGCCGACATCTTGTACGCAGACTTCTCAACCAAGCTCTGATTGGTATGGATGTTGGTGAAATGGAACTCCCCATGACTACAAACAACAACCGTCCTCTCCTTCTTCTTGTAAACGCCTCCAGTAAAAAGGATATGCATGGCAATATTCGTGGTGTGATCGGTGTCGGGCAGGATTATACTGCGAAAAAGCATATGGAAGCGGCCAGAGTCACCTTCTTAGCATCGTTTAGTCATGAATTGAGAACTCCGCTAAATGGTGTGCTCGGGATGCTCGAGCTCTTACGTGAGCAGAAGCTGGAAAAACAATCCGAGCGTTTTGTCCACATGGCTTATGTCTCTGGATCCCTCCTGCTCAACTTGATCAACGACATTTTGGATCTATCAAAAATTGAGGCAGGCCACATGGAGATATCCACTGATCCCTTCCAGATGCAAGATCTTTTGGATTATTCGATTGACATCTTCAAGTTTAAAGCTCGTGAAAAATCAGTGAAACTGTCATTGGAGGTATCACCATATGTACCGAAGGTGGTCATTGGTGACGTGTTCCGGCTTCGACAAGTTTTACTTAACCTGTTGTCGAATGCTATCAAGTTTACGAACAAAGGATCGATTACTGTGAAGTGCAGTACTGTGCCATCTCCAGATCTTCCAAAAACGTTTGTAAAGCTGCTTTTCCAAGTCATTGATACTGGAGTCGGCATGGACAATGAAGGCAAGTCCCGACTATTCTCATTGTTTACCAAGCTTGAACGCACACGTAAGAATAATCCGACTGGCTCTGGACTTGGCCTAGCGATCTGCAAGCAACTTGTTGAGTTAATGAATGGTCAAATCGACGTCGAAAGTGAAGAAGGGGAAGGCTCTGAGTTTTTCTTCAACGTTGTTGTGCAGCGTGTGGAGTTAGAAAACGATGAATTAACAAAGAGTCGTGCATTACTGGCTGCCGAAGCAGGTAGTGCGCTGACAGCACTATCAAGCAGCGGTGCCGAATCTGTTCCGAAACATGCTCGGATTTTGGTCGTCGAAGACAATGAATTTAATTGGGAAGTTGTCAAATGCTTTTGCACCGAAGATAATCATTTACTTCAGTGGGAGGTCAATGGGCGTGACGCCTACATGGCGTACAAGGAGCATCACGATTCGTACGATCTGATCTTGATGGATTGCGAAATGCCTATCATGAACGGTTACACAGCAACCAAAAAGATCCGTGAGTTTGAAGCTGAAGCTAAAATCCCTCGCATACCGATCATAGGTCTTACCGCTTACGCCATGAGCGGAGACCGGAAGAAGTGCCTAGATGCTGGAATGGATGAGTTTATTGTCAAGCCAATCACGAAACCGAATTTGCGTAACGCCATTCGTGAGTGGATGGTTGTGCGATACTGCGGGCGAAAGAACTGGCTCTCCAGAGAACCCAGTGCATTTTCTGAGGATAGCGATCACTCGGAAGGTGCAGCCGCCAAGTTGGTTCCTGCGTCGACACACAGTGAAGCCTTGGATTTGACGCGTGCAATTTCTGATTTAGAGCTTGAAGACCCCATGATGATCAGCCACAATGGAGGAGGCTATCAACAGATAGACCCTTCTGTTTTCCTGTCACTTACGACTCTGAGTGAAAGCAAGAGCGTTCAATCTGGATGCTCAGACACGATAAACAATCGCACCATCGAAGAGCATCGAGCCTTAATGGAGACTTCTGATCGAGCGTCGATCCCGAACGTAGACGCCACTTCCTTCTCCAACGGTGCGCAATCATCATCAGGTGGAACCCATTCACTTTACATGGACGCGGTTAGTGAACTCTCTAGTCAAACTCCAGGACACAATGTGCCTCCGTCTCAAACAGAAGTATTGAGTGCAAGTGAATTGAAGACGTCTGGAGGTCTTGATTACGATGATAAATCCTCTAGAAGTGACAACCAAGGGGCTGTAGATGAAGCTGATGTATCGAACGTGGTGAGCAGCAGTCCATGCTCGTTTGCTTCAAGCGCTCAACCTGAAGACATTATCATCCCGGATGGCGATCCGATTGATTACGCCCTTGGAGTCGATCAATGCGGAGGAAACGAAAATCTCTTCTTCAGCCTCCTGGAAAAGTATGCATCCGTTTGCGAAGAGTACATGGGCCGCATTGAAGGGGCGTACTCGACCAAAGACTACGTTGTTCTTCGACGCGAGAGCCATTCGTTGAAGGGTTCGTCAGCATACGTTGCTGCTATGCGGATCTCGAAGGCTGCTTTCCGTTTACAAGTTGCCACTGAGCGCGTGATGGAGCATGATCCGCCTTCTGCGAACGAGTTAGCATCACTGAAGAGCTCGATGGACCTGCTGAAAAAAGAAAACCGCTCCGTTCTGGGATATTTACGGCGGAACTTTTCGTTCCGTCGGGCTTCTGGCCATTCCAGCGAATCCAGAGACGGCAACAATGCCTGCGTGGTCATGTAGCGGCCGCTCTACCCTCAACTTAACCCCCTGTGGCATCTTCACGTGCCCATGATAGTGTCATATTAGTAGCGTTTCTTTATACTATAGCAGTCTTCTAAAGCTTTCCATATCAATGGAGCGAACGAAGTACAACTAGATCTCCTACTCACTTTGCTTGCTTGGCCTCATCCAGATACTTGTCTTCGACGTCGTGCAGCATTTCGTTCATGCCCAGCTGGAACTTGGAGTACACGAGTCGACGACTCAAGCCGATCTGATCCGCAAACCGGTCCAGTTTCCTGTTTGAGGCATAGAGTGCACTGTCACCAGTCGTATCACCAGCACCAACAGATCCCAACGTACGCTTTCTGCATGGCTGGCAGCAGCTGGATCCAGGAGATAATATCCGGTAGCGTGTAACCGTGCTCGCTGATTAATTCCCTCGCATCCTTAAGATAGAACTCGGTCACCTTCTGCACGATCTCGTCCACCTCGACCTGCTCCTTGGAATCTTCCTCCATGGAAGTAGTACTCGTCCAGTCATCATCGCTTGGTGGGTTGATCGGGCTGGCTGCTTGCCGCTCGCAATGTTTGAGGAATTCATGGCCGAGCAGCTGCTTGACGCTCCATCGCTCGGTCTGGTCCTTCTTCAGACATTTATCCAGGAAGTCCCGGAAGAGATCAGAGAATTCGTCTGACGGCAGATGCGGAGGCTGCGTTTAGAGCAAGAGCGTGAAACATGTGAGCTCGTGGCTGCATTGATATGGATATCCCCAGCGTTTCCCAACCTACCGGCTCGTTGCGAATCATGTGCAGAAGCTCCCAGTAGCCTCCTTTGGACGAGTACGGGAACCTGCCCAGAGCACAAGTCATGATAGATAGCCCAAGCGACCACACGTCCGACTTGTACGAGTATTCCTAAAAGCATGAGTTGCGATCAAGACGTGACTTCCAAAAAGGACACGACAAACACGCGATCGTCTTACCTCGCTGGCGATACGCTCGGGTGACATGTACGTCAGAGTGCCCACAAACGTTGTGGCTTTGGCCATCGAGTTCTCCATCTCTCGCACAATGCCGAAGTCCGAGACTTTGACATCGCCAAAGTGGTTGATGAGCAGATTGCTGGGCTTGATATCGCGGTGCAATTGGTGGGTTCCATGAAGAAACGCGAGTCCTTTCAGCACTCGGTACGAGATATTGGCCAGCACGCTCTCGGATTTGCAGCCGCCGCGCTCGACGATATCCTGGAGCGAGCCACCGTCCATGTACTCAACCACGATCGAGACATTGCCTTCGTTTGGGTTCATGAACGCGTCGTACAGGCACACGATCTCTGGGCATGCCACAGACTTGCGGTCAGCTGCGTCGTCCGAGAGTGTCGAGAGGTTGTTGTACAGGGCCTTGAGCTCTGCGATCAACTGGTGGCGCTTTTCATTCTCAAACACCGGGATCACCTTCACAGCCACTAGTAACAGTGATGGTACATGCAGCGCCTTGTGCACGACGCCGCTAGCTCCGCGGCCTAGAACGCCAAGCTTCACGAGATGCTTCTTTGCATCCAGCGGCGTCTTTTGATTGCTCTTGGAACGGTCTGGCGACCTCGTGATGCCGCTCTGCTTGATCTGAAAGCCCACCGCATCAAATGTTCCAGAAGCCGACAGATCAAACGACTTGTCCACACGCTCCGCGCTCTGCTGCAGGTCCAGCTGGAAGTTGATGCCGAGCCCCTGGGCAAAGTCGCGATTGATGCCTTTCTTGCCAGCTGATGTGGCTGTGGGTGAAGCTGTCGACGTCGGACGAGGATGCAGAGTCGGGCTGTGGGTTTGCTCTCGATCAGGCGCAGCTGCCAAATCTGTGAACACGGGCCCGGCGATCTCGAGCTTGATTTTGTTGCGTTGATTGCTGTCGGCACAGCAGCTCAGATGTCAGCTTGAAAGAAACCGTTGTGACCGAGGGACCTGGACGCTTACCTAGCCTTCTTCTCCACTTTCTTCTTCTCTTCGGGCGGTTCTTGCGCGTCCTTTTCGCTGGTCATGGATCGAATGCGTCGGATCTCGTTGGCCAATGACTGCACGCTGCGCAGTTTGTGCAGAGACGTATCGTTCTGCTTACCTTCAGCGCGCGGGTGGATGTTGCTGAACTGGCGAGTCTCCACTGGTGCAGCAGCCGTGACCTTCTTCGCATCGGACGCCACCGCTTTGGAAGAAGACCCTACGGCCAAGGATGGCGACCCAGAGCTTCGCTGCTTCTCCAGGATCTTCGGGATCGGCTCGGGCTGCTTGAGCTTGGACTCCTTCAAGACTGTGCCCCCACTGCCTGGCCGAACAGCCTTCGGGTCCGTGTCGTCAGCTGTGTGAAGCGCTCTGCATACAACTCTCAAGTCAACAGGAAGAAAGACGGAACTGTCAAGAGTTGTTGTTGTTGCTCACGTGCGCTTTTCCTCCTTGGGTGCGGCGTATTTCGGCGGCGCACTCGGGCCCTACACTCAAATCATCGTTCTGTCATCAGTTGGCATCCACCGTGACGCAGCATCCAGATGCAGTAGGAGAGACCTTGGCATCGTCACGTAAGCCCTTGCTCACCTTCAGAATGCACTCGCTCAGTAATGACTCGATATCAACAGCGCAAACACGCGAAATAGCTTTACCTGCAGAGGCTTGAGCTTGGCGTCCGCATGGAGCTCGTCCACGGCCTTCATGCGATCGTCCTGAAGAGCCACTGGGATCCTTTGCTGCTCTGCGTTGCGCCTCTTCCAGCGCGAGCGATCGTTTCGAACTAAGGCTTCCCGAACGGACGCAAACGTTTCTCCCAACCAATTCATTCAGCGTTAAACCCTACGAGAGCAGGATCCTAAATCGAGAACGACTGAAGTCTCATCTTTGCTTGATCCAGCGTCAGACCTGCCGCAGGATACTCAGGATGCAGCGCTCGGAAGCGATCCAGTGCTCGACCCCGTGCTTCATCCTGCTTCTCCTTGCAGTAATGGTCCTCGATATGTTGCTGCACGGCTTTCTTCATGTCCTTGGGCTTGACTCGCGTGCCCTGCTGAACAGCCAGCTTGACCTCGACCGTGGCCATGGCCGTACGCGCCTTGACGTAGCTCTTGCCATCCTTTCCTGAGAGCCACGCCATGGCTTGCTGCTTGGCTTTCTCCCCAGCGTTGCGGATGGTCGCGTCTTCCTCAGTCTGGCGTCGCCTCACAGCGGCGTCAATCGCATTCTTCCACACGAGCCGGGACTGATCCAGAGCGCTCTCGCATTGAGCCATCGCAGTCTGGAATTGCTCGTGCTGCTTGCGACTGGCTTCGGCTACGAGCAGCGACTCCTCGTGCTTGATCACTTGCATCTTCAGGCGGATGTTCACGGACCGATCCACGTGACGAAGCAGAGTGAGCGCATTCATGGTCGATAGACAGCTTTTTCGCGTCAGCTGCCGCTTGGCTAGATCGACTGGCTGTTACGTGACGGCGGTGGTCAGAGCTGATCCATCCATGCGGCTGAACAACGAAGCCGTGCTCTACCTTTTCTCGCTTGAAGTTTTCAGCGAAGACGGCCTCCGAGGCAGCAGCGGTCTCTTGCAGCAGATAGCGAAGCACCGACACGCGCGACAACCGAGCACACCAGTGAAGCACGTTGTCTCCGTGGCTGTCTTGGTGATCCACATCGCTCCCGGCCTCCACGAGCAGCTGGACGATCTCGAGCCGTCTCTTCATGTCGCCCTGCACGCCATGACAGTAGATCAATCACAGCCACGTAACAATACATTACAACACTACAGTAGTCCTCACTTGGGAAGACCGGCACGCAGCGATCAATGGCGTGGCCTGGCTGTAGGCCGAGTCGATCGTGTTGACGATGAGCTGCGACGTCTCCGGTGGATATTGGCTCTCGACGAACGAGATCAGGAAGCGCATGACGTCCAGAGCTCCACAAAGCGCAGCCTCATGGAAAATCGATGTGGCGTTGGCTGCTTTAGATCCCTTTTGAAACAGTACGTCGCTGTCTTGCGCCACGATTCTCTTGACCACACTGGCGTTGTCTGTGCGAATGGCCTCCCAAATGGTCACGGACTCGTCCTCCTCCGGTTCCGATGGGGCCGAGGTCGCTTTATTGGGAGAGACGCTCTCCTTCTGTATGTTGGCCCATAGCTTGGAAGCTGCTGGCTGGTGCTGCCAGAAGGTGTCCGTCTGCTCCTTCACCTTGAGAGCTCGTTGCAGCCAACTTGGATATCGCGCCTGCTTCTCCATAGTGGAGAGTCTTTACTAAGGGACGCAGCAACTCCAAATGCGGATCGCAACGCCGCTTCAAGCTCAGGTTCTTTTCAGATCTATCGCTTGTGCTGTTGAATTGAGCAAGCGGGTGCCTTTGCCTGAGCTACACAGCCGAGAAGCTGCAGCATTGATCTCCTTGATCGGTATTGCACTTCACTAACGTCAGTAGGACTGCTAGTAGAGTAGATGTTCAGATAATGATAATTTTGTTTTTCTACTATCACTATACGTATAGCGGATTTAAGACATACTCGAAAATATGAATTAAATTAGCAAAAATAGGAAACAGCAAGTAGCGTGGTCCACATTATATTCATCAGGCTAGCCCAACAATTACGACAGTCATCGTTTGCATCTGAGCTCGTGGATTCCCGCATGGGTGAGCGCAGTCGAGAGCAGGAAAGCTCGCTGCGCGGGTACGAGCATGAGTTTCTGCGCGCAGCCGAGGCTCTGTCCAAGGGCGCAGAGGGGGTCTTCGTCAGCGACGCGCAGAAGATCAAGCTGTATGCGCTCTACAAGCAAGGGACGATCGGAGACTGCAACAAGCCGCAACCAGGTCAGAAAAGCAGCTTTCCCATTCGCCTGCTGCCATTCTCATGCTTGATGCTGCTGCTGTGTAGGCATCTTCCAGCCTGTGGTAATAGCACTGTTGTGTACCGTGACGAGCTGCTCTTTGGCTGTTGCTGATCGCGTCTCTTTTGTCTGTACCTTTGATCAAACCGGCAGGAGCGCGCCAAGTGGTGCGTGTTCGATGGCAATCTGCTTGTCTTTATAGGAAATACTGAGAGTCGCATGCTGCAGGAATGGCTGGCAGGAGCTTCACGGAATGGACGTGACTGTGGCCAAGCGCCGCTACGTGCTGGAAGTGATGGAGATTCTGCCGACGTTCACGATGCCGACAGAAACGGAATCCAGCGATCTGCCATCTCCTGTAAACGGAGAACCAGAGACTGTTCAATCAGAAACCCCGCCACCGTCCATCATCACTGCTGATCCTCCGCAAGCTCCACGAGCTCAGCGACAGGTAAGCCTCGAGGAGGGATGAACATATCGGTATCGTAATAACTCCATCCCCGTCTAGCCTGCGGTTGCTACGACAGTGCCTAGGCGATCTCCGGATCAACGAAAGAGCGTCCCGATCCTATCTTACGGAATGATTGTCCTCGAAGTACTGGCGTTCATGGCAATGATCGCCGGGATTCTGCGCATCTCGACTCAGTTTCTGCTGCCAATCTGCGATGACCTGGCTCTGGAGCATTTCGAGGTGGATCATTGCGGGGACATCGCCAAGCCGTTCACGCCTGTCCTCTGGTTTGGACTCGGCTACGTCTTCGTGTGGTTTCTGCGATCGCGAGTACGTTTGATTCAGTGGTCTTGCTGCTTTGAATCAGCTCTTGGATCTGATGAACATCATGTGATACAGATGTTTTCATGGCGTGTTCTATCGGGGGAATTCGCTAAGTGGACTTTAGGTAGTCGCTCAGTACTCGCCCGGCGTCAACGGAGAGTTAAGCGCCGGACCCAACGGCGACCATTGACTGAGCCAAAGGATCCAATGGCGGAGATTCTCGAGCGATTCGATATTACCTTGATCAAGGAACCAACCGGAGCAGATGACACTTTGGTCACGCCTCGACTGGAAATCGCAGTGCCTGAAAATCCAGATGCAACCAGCTTTGCTCATGGAACGACAGAGTTCCCATTCCCTCTCGAGAAGGTATTGCTACCTACCACTTCCGTTGAATTGGGTGACTCTTGTTAACTTTTCTTTGTATGGCAGACTGCAGAGATGTTTTATTGTAAATTCAAAGAGCCACTGCCGGATCCAGCGAACTCTCTACTTGAGTCGATCACTCCAATTGAAGAGATCGAGTTGGAAGAGTATGGCGCCGTTTTCCAGCGACGTATCTTGAGCTTTCGGTGAGTGATCGTGATATTACATCTGAGCTGAATGACATGCAGCTAAATGACTGAGTGCATGCGCAGAAACGATACTCCATATGTGATCAAGCGATTTGTGAGCGAAGATTACGTGGAATTCATTGAGGATACTTTGTTGGACAAGCGAAACCGAGTACGTATATGAACAGCGCGCGGAATTCTTCGCCTTGGTGTTGCCTCTACTAACTGTTTGAATGTTTTCTTATGCAGATTTTCTACGTGTACTTCCGAAACAAATCGTTCCAGTCGATTGGCGTTCTGGAAGAATACTCTGTTTTCAAGGCCGTTGAAGATAAGCCTGAGTGGTGCGTACATGTTCCATGCTGTGTCTCACTCCACTCATATACACTAACATGGATATATATTAGGTCGTACATGACGCAGTACGCTCGAGTGCAAATCACCAGCTCTGCAATTGGGTTCTTCCGCTCGTCGGTACGTATCATTACCTTCAGAAGGGTTTGTGTCTTCGTTTTTCTCATTGCAGCTTGTGATTTGCTCTGCAGATTATCTCCTTGATCTCTGGCGGATACGCCAAGAAAGCGCCGCGGGGACGTGAATATCATCGTGCGCGTATGATCGAGGAATTCGGATCTCCTGACGACTGGAACGAGGCCGAGGATTGATTCATTTTTGACTGCATCTCTAGAAAGGTTAACAGTGTCAATCGCACCATCCGAACAGTTGCAACTAATTGGGTTATGGTTCAAAATCGAACTAACGGTTTCGTATCCTAACGCGACGCGTCCGCGCCGATCCACAGCAGATTCCTTCATGGGTTCTTGTGGTGTCCTTCAGCAGAACGAGGAGCAATGTCCAAGGTTCTAGAGCAGCTCATCGCAAGAGGGAGGCGCGAGCGAAAGCCGACCGAACAGCGTGATGTTGCATTTAGTCTGGCGGAGATCTCAACAAATGCGGAATTGCATGAGAAAATGGTCAGCAAGGGCGTTGTCAAGGCTCTGCTGACGCTGATATTGAAGTCCAGTGACATGGAGGCGATGCGCTTGGCGTGCCTCTGCTTGGCCAACATCGCGTCGACCCCAAATGCACGCATTAAAATTGTTGAAGATGGGGCTTTGGCGCCAATTGTGGAATTTTTGAAGGAATCGGAAAGCGATGGCATCGCAAAGCAGTATATCGCCATGGCTCTAGGTAATCTGGCCGCAGAGCCCGAGAATCATGAAGAGATTGTGAAACTGGACACGATTGAACCACTTGTTCAGCTCCTCGATCCAGAAATGGTCCATTCTGGGGTGTATTCTGCATTCGCTCTGGCAAATTTGTCAGTGAATAACGAGTATCGCCACTTGATTGTTGACCAAGGCGCAATTCCACGGCTGATCGCGCTCGCGTGCTGCAAAGAAGTGAACGCTCAGCGCCAGGCATTAGCTTGCTTACGCGGTATCTGCATCAGCCCTGCAAATCGGATTTTTGTGGTCAAGGAGGGGATGCTGGATCCCCTGGTGCTTATGGCGCGCTCAGACGAGAGCGATATTCAACGTGAAGTAGCGGCTGCGTTTTGTACGCTGTCAGCATCCCAGGAAAACAAAGTTGAGATTTCGGATCGAGCCCTATTGACAATTATCTCCATGTCGCTCTCTGGGGATCCGACAGTTGAAGAGTATGCGTGCAGTACGATCGCCAATCTCATGGAACTTCACGAGCTTCACGATAAATTATTGCGCGAAAATGGCCTGGCGTCCATCATGGCGCTTTCGGTCGCGAGGGATTTGAACACTCGTGCTGAAGCATGCCGCACGCTGGCTAATTTAACAGCGAATGAAGAAGTTCAGCCAGCGCTAATGAAAGAAGGCGTACTCCAGCCACTTGCCAATGCGCTCATACTGGATCACCACGTATGTCAACGGTACGCAGCCCTTGCGCTCGCGAATCTTTCGACGACTGCAAGCTATCAAGTTCAAATAGTGAGCCTTGGAACAATCGGCCCTCTCATTGCACTCGCTCAAGCGTTTGACCGCGAGCTAGAAGCCAGGCGCTATGCTGTACTCGCTATTGCTAACCTGGCTGCGATGAAGGCAAACCATCCGGCGTTGCTTGAAGCTGGATGTCTTTTATCCCTCTTCTCGCTCGCAAGTACTGCTGATGCTTTGAGTCAGTACTATGTCGCATTTGCTCTGGCCAATTTTGCGTCCAACGAGCAAAATCACATGCGGATGGTGGAAGAAGGTGGCCTTCAACCAATCATCACGCTCGCCTCCTCCGAAGACACCGATATTCACCATCAAGCGGTGGCAGCGATCCGTGGCCTGGCAGTAAACGAGACCAACAAAGTGAAAATTCTTCAAGAAGGAGGATTGGAGCCCTTGGTATTGCTGCTAGCTTCCGATGACGTCGAAATTCTTCGCGAAGTCTGCGCAGCTCTGTGCAATTTGTCAGTCAGTGAAGAAACAAAGTATGAAATCGCCAAAAGTGGTGCAATCTCTGCGCTCATTGTCCACGCGCAATCCGAGGATCTGGAATTGTCCAAGCAGAGCTGCGCCACCTTGGCAAACCTAGCAGAGGTCGAGGAAAACCAGCACAAGATCTGCATTGACGGTGGTGTCCAGCCATTGATTTCCATGATGCGATCTCAGTTTGTCGAAGTCCAACGCGAAGCGGGTCGTGCTCTAGGGAATCTGTCAGCCTTCGCAGAGAATCACGAGATTATAGTCGAACATGGTGGTCATCAACTGCTCATCTCCTACCTGCTTTCACCTGATATGGCGTCCCAGCGTGTTGGATCGCTCGGAATATGCAATCTGTCGACAAATCCAGATATGCGAGTTATCCTCATGGAAAATGGCGCGATGGAGCCGTTGATGTCGCTTGCTAGATCGGAAGATGTTGAGGTTGAAATTCAACGCTTCTCCATCTTAGCGATAGCAAATCTGGCTTCATGCGTGGAAAATCATAAAGCATTTGTCGAAGAAGGCTCTCTGCCGCTGCTAATATCTCTCTCCAGCGCTCCAGATGAAGAGGTTCGTCAATACGCTGCGTTCGCCCTCGTGAAAGTCGCTCTGAACGCAGATCTAAGAAAGAAAATAACCGAAGAAGGAGGACTAGAGCCTGTCTTGTTTCTCGCACGTACGCAAGATACCGAGATCCAGCAAGATATGCTGCCTGCGATCTGTACACTGTCATTTGCAGACGCCAACAAGTCCGATATATGCAAATGTGGAGGTTTGCCGCTGCTCATGATTGCACTCTCGAATCCGGACGTGGGTATCCAGCGTCAGGCGTGTTGCGCTATTGCCAATTTGGCTGAGAATGTTGAAAATCAGAGCGATATCGTAAGTAGTGGAGCGATTCCACCGCTTGTGGAAGCGTTAATTCATGGTAACATTATCGTGCAACGGGAAGCTGCCAGAGCACTGGGCAATTTGGCTGCAAATTGTGATTTTGGGGATATCATTCTACGCAAAGGAGCGGTTCCCCCTCTGATCCAACTTTTAGGCGCAGAAGTCATCGACTGTCAGCGAATGGCGTCCATGGCCCTTTGCAATTTGGGCACTAATGTTGATAACCTGCCCAAAATGGTCGCACAAGGAGTTTTGACACCCATTATTGCTCGTATTGAAGAGGCGTTAGACCCTCGGTCGCTGGCAGATAACGATGTGATCCGAAACTGTCTGCTCATCCTTGCAAACCTTGCTGTATCGCAAGCCACCCACTCTGATCTGATGGACAAGACGCTGCATCTCTTGGCTGGATATTCCAAGCATCGAGATGTAAAGTGCCGCCAGTTTGCGATCTTTGCTCTGGGAAATCTATGCAGCAATCCACAGAATATCGAGCGTCTCGTAGAAGCCAACTGCCTCAAGCCAATTATCTCTTTCTCCTTTCCAGGAGACCCCAACGTGCAATTCCAAGCCATCGCAGCACTTCGAGGTTTGTCTGTGAATCAAGTCGTTCGCCAACAGATCGTCCGTTTGGGCGCGTTGGAGCCACTAATTCTTGCTGCTTCATCTGAAAGCATTGAAGTGCAGCGTGAAGTGGCAGCGACGTTTTGTAACTTGTCGCTGAGTGAAGAAAATAAGATCACGATGACCCGCGGCGGCTGCATTCCTCCGTTGATTGTCTTAGCCAGCAGCAAAGACGCGTACCGAGAACGTCAAGCTGTGTGCGCACTTGCCAACTTGGCCGAAATGATCGAGGGGCACACTCACAAGAAAATGCTGGAAGAAGGTGTCCTATCGCCGTTATACGCGCTAGCAACGACCGACAACGTCGAAGTGAAGCGTCAAGTTGCTCGCTGCATTGCTCTGTTTGCTGCCAAGCCGACTAGTCAAGTGACTTTACTACGAAGCAACGCGCTGCGCTACATATCAATATTCACTCAAGAGGAAGACGTGACCTGCCAGCGTTTTGGTACACTAGCGATCGGTAACATCGCTGTTGACCCCAAACACCACAAGGACCTTTTCGATCAGGGAGCTGTGACCGCACTGATGACTGTGGAGAAATCCACCGACCTGGAAACCCGCCGTTCGCTTGCGTTTGCTCTCAACAACTTGGCAGCGAATGAAGCAAACAGCAGCATGATCGCGAAACTGGGTGTTCTACGTACCGTGATATCCTTGCTGCATGATGCAGATGAAGATACCCATCTTCAGGCGTGCTTTGCTATGCGGCGAATGGCCATCGAGGCCAAAAATCGATCTCAAGCAGTATCTTTTGGCGTATTGAAACCGCTTTTCAAACTCGCTGGATCCGAAAGCGTAGAAGTCCAACGCGAAGTATGCGCTGCACTGCGGAATCTGTCATTGAGTGAGGACAACAAGGTTGTCATCGTGATGAATGGTGGACTTACTCCGTTAATTTCTCTCATCCATTCCGGCGACAACGAAGTGGCGCATCAAGCCTGCGGTGTACTAGCAAATCTCGCAGAGGTGGTGGAAAATCAGGGTCGAATGGTTAAAGAAGGCGTTCTTCAGCATGTGAAATTCGTGCTGCGGTCCAAAAACACGGATGTGCAGCGTGAAGGACTTCGAGTGATTGGCAACATGTCCGCTGAATATGCCTACACCGCTGAGATTGTATCAGGCGGTGGATTGACGCCCTTGATGGTCGCATTGAACTCGCCTGACTTTTTAAGCCAGCGCTATGCGGTAATGGGCATGGCCAATCTGTCGACCAATATGGAGAATATCACCAAGATGGTCCAGGACGGGATAATTCCCATGCTTGTTGCACTTGCCGATAACATCAACGGCGATTTGGATACACAGCGATACGCAGTGTACACGCTCACGAATATGGCCAGTGTTCGAGCGACCCAAGCACAACTTGTTGATGCGAACATGCTATCGCTGTTTGCCAAGCTACTCCAGCACCCAGACATGATGGTCCGAAACTCTGCTGCCTTTGGGATCGCCAATTTCACGGCATTCCCGGAGAATCACATGCTGGTTATGGAGACTGACGACCAATGTTTGGACTCCTTGCTTCATTTAGTCAAGTCGCAAGACACAAAATGCCAATACAGGGCGGTCAGTGCCTTGAGAGGATTGTGCGTGAATGAGATTGCCCGCAAGGAAATCGTTCAACGTGGTGGACTGGCGCCATTGCTCAAGCTGACGAAGTCGGACAATATGGATGTGCAGCAGGAAGTGCTTGCTTGTCTATGCAATCTGTCGCTCAGTGGATGCATTGGCGATCAGCCAGAGGCATTTATTGACGCTGTCGAAATGGAGTCTCTGGTATCGTTTCTGTGTTCTGCCGATGCGATCTATCGGCTCTTCGGAGCAGTGACTTTGGGTAATATAGCCTCGAAATACGAGCATCAAGATGCACTCGTGAATTCTGGGGCTGTCATGCCGCTGATTGAAATAGCAAACAACGTTGACCTTGAAACACACCGCTGTATTGCGTTTGCTCTGTGCAATCTCGCGGCGAATCCAGACCGACGACGTATGGTTGAGGAGCTGGGAGGCATTGTTCCTATCATTCAGCTCGCATGCTCTGAAAATCCTGAAGACCAGAAGACTGCAATCGCAGCACTGCGAGGAATCTCTAATCGCCCGGAAAGTCGAATCCGAATCGTTGCAGAAGGAGGAATCGAACCTCTTTTGCTGGGTTCTCGCTCCAGTGACGAGCATTTGAGGCGTGAAGTTGCGATGACAACTTACAATCTCTCATTGAGCGAGAAAAACAAGCTGGATATTGCCAAATCGCCCATGATGGGAGCTTTAATCACGCTAATGCTGTCATCAGACTCGGTCACTGCAACATTCGCGTGCGCTTGTGTTGCAAACCTTGCAGAGAATACTGACACGCACGCAAATATCGCTCGTGAGCGCGGGCTTCATTTCTTTTTAGAGTTTGAAGGCCAAGCAATGGCAAGCGTCGCGCGAGAAGCCGTCAAATGCGTCTCGAATTTATCCATCAATTATGATCTTCACAACGCGTTACTTTCGGACTGCTGCCAAGAGTTGCTCGTGCACGCGATCCGCCATCCAGACATGTCGACGAGGCTATTCGGGGCGATCGGCTTGAGCAATCTTGTGGCGAATCCTCAAAACCACTCACGTGTACTTCGTGAACGCGTCGCTATGCCGTTAATGGAGCTGGTTTGTGATACGCAGCACCAGGATCCACGTCGGTTTGCCATCTTAGCGCTCGGAAGCATTTTCAGTAATGTCGCAAACCACTCTGGATTCGTGGACGAAATGATGATCCCGCCCTTGATCGCGGCCTTGGATCCTTTGAACGACATGGAAATTCGCTTCAATGCTGCGTTCGCGCTTGGAAAACTGGCAGTGAACTCTGCGTATCACGAAGTGATCGGCCAGTTCAGCGAAAGTGGTGGGCCGCTCATTCAGCTAGCTATTGACGCGGAGCATGCCACGCACACAAGTGCACAGTGTCAAGCAGTGTCAGTACTGCGCAGACTCACGTGCTTGGATGTGAATCGCATGGCCATGATGCGGCACAAGAAGATTCTGCTGGAAGCTTTACTGTTCTGCTCCCTGCAAGAAGACCTTGAAAGCCAACGGGAAGCCGTGGCGACCATATGCAACTTGACCCTGGCTTATGCCAATAAGATTGTTTTCGCTCAGTCGACAGCGCTTTTTCGTCAGCTGGTGGGCTTGTGTCAAGCCAGCGACATTGAAGTCGCGCGTAATGCGTGTGGTGCTGTCGCTAATATCGCTGAAAATGTGGATACGCACGAGTTCATGGTGGACGCGCACGCCATTCATGTGGGCGTGAAAACGATGCGCAGTCGCCACTTGCCTGTTTATCGCGAGGCCGCACGGATGATTGCAAATCTGTTGAGTACACCTGAATTCCATGGATTATTGATCAAGGAAGAAGGATTATCGGCGTTAATCCGCGTGGCTAAGATCGAGGATCACGAGTGTCAGTATAACGCTGCGATGTCGTTCAATAAATTGACAAGCAATATGGAGACCCACAAGACGATCATTTCGAGCGGGGTTGTGCAATCTCTACATACACTTCTCACAGTTCCTGGACTGGACGTGCAGCACCAGGCAGCTGCTAGTTTGAAGAACTTGACTGAGTGCAAAGATAACAAGGCGAAACTCACGGAAGAGGGCGGCGTGCACGCTATGATATCGCTACTGCGGAGTCCTGACGTGGTGCTAAAGTGTATGGGTGCTGCTGGTGCCCGGCATTTGACATTGTATCCTCCGGTAAAAACACTATTCGTTCAGGAAGGCGGGCTTCAGCCGCTATTTAGCGCATGCTCAATCGACCATGACGACTTGCGGGTCCAGTGCTCTGGAGTCTTAGCCAATTTGACTGAGAATGTGCACAATCAAGTGGAAATTGTGAAACAAAAGGGAACAGAAGCGCTCATTGCGCTCATTCGAGCGAGCTACCACCCGGAGATCGCGCAGAATACGAGTCGAGCGTTTGCGAATATCTCGTCAAACCCTGAAAACCATATCGGAGTCTTCCAGCTGAACGAGTTTCGAGCTGTGTTCACGCTCGCAATGTCGAAAGAAGAACACTGCGGGCGAGATGCAGCCATGTGTATCGGCAACCTGGCAGTGACATCCAAAAACCAGCTCATGATCACCGAGTATGGAGGGCTGATACCTTTGACGCAGTTGCTGCAAAGTGAGTTCGCGTCGAATCGGCAGTACGCAGCTCGAGCAATGTACCGACTGAGCGCTCATGCAGATAATCAAGAGCGCATCGTCAATGCCGGAGCACTAGTCCCGCTTGTGAGCTTACTGAGCGAGTTCACGGACCACGAAACACAACGTTGTGCGGCCATGGCCATTTGCAACTTGTCCAGCTGCCGTGCGAACGAGCAGAAGATCATGAAAGCCAACGGAATGCCTCCGCTGATCGCGCTATTGAGATCATCGAATGTTGAGTGTGCGAAATATTCCTGCATGGCGCTATGTAATTTGACTGCCAATCCAGCGAACCAACTCCACTTTGTTAATGATGATGGACTGGAGGCGCTCATTGAGCTTTCGACCTCGCCGGACCCAGAATCCTGTCGTTATGCGAGTATGACTCTGGCAAACGTTGCTGCGCACCGACAGAATCGCGTGATCGTTGTAGAGAAGCAGGCTCTGCGGCCGCTTCGAGCGCTGAGTTTCTCGCCCAACTTGGAGTGCCAGCGCAGTGCGTCCCTCGCGATCTACAACGTCTCGTGTGCTCAAGTGAACCAACTCAAAATCGTAGAGGCTGGTATTGAAGCTGCGCTGATTAAGCTGGCAGGGTCGAACGATGGCGACTGCAAGCTGTACGCTACTATGGCTTTGTGTAACCTGTCAGCGAACGCTGAGACACGACAGGCTGCAGCTCGTGGAGGAGGCCTTCAGGCTCTCGTTCTGGGCGTCAAAGACGCTGATGCGAGTGTCCGAAAGTACGCCTGCATTGCGTTGTGTAATCTAGCGTGCGATCCCCTTCTGCAAGTCCAGGTCATTGTTCATGGTGGCCTCGCCCCAATCATTTCCATGACGGAGCAAGATATCGACCTAGAGTGCCAGCGATTCGGCATCATGGCGTTGTCAAATCTAGCAGTCAACGAGGCCAACCACGAGAATATGATCTCTCGTGGCGTGCTGAAGGTCGCACTGCGCTTGGGCCAATCCAAGGACGAAGATATCCGCCAATACGCTGCGTTTGCGCTTGCCAACTTCTCCGGGAACTCGGATTACTGTGGAATCATCGGAGAAGAAGGAGGAACACTGTCACTGATCACATTGGCACATTCAGAAGACCCGAATTCGCATACGCTTGCTATCTCAGCGCTACGTCGGCTATGTCAGTTCTCGTCGCTTAACCGCGGCAGAATCGTGCGTGGTGGAGGTTTGATTCCGTTGACCATAGCTGGTCATTCTGAGGAGCTCGAGACCCAGCGCGAGGTGGCTGCCACGTTCTGCAATCTATCATTAAGCGACGAATTCAAGGTTGAAATTGTGAACCAAGGCGCCCTGCGGCCGTTGATCAAGCTAGCGCAATCACCAGACCTGGAAGTCGCTCGACAAGCGTGCGGAGCTCTTGCCAATCTGGCAGAGCATGTTGACACGCACGATAAATTCGTAGAAGAGAAGTGTGGCACGTTCCTAATCGCCCTGATGAAGCACCGCAACATGGAAATCCATCGCGAGGCGTCGCGTACGATCGCCAACTTGCTCTCCAGCTTCAAGCATCACACCGAAATGGTCACCGATGGACTACCCGGACTTGTGCACCTTGGGCTTTCACTGGACACTGAATGCCAGTACAACGCGGCGTTGGCGTTTAGAAAGCTGGCGCCAAATTTCTCAAGTCATCGTGGAATCATATTCGAAGGTGGGCTGAAGACGCTGTTCTTCCTGCTGCAAGCAAAAGAGATGAATACTCGACGCCAGGCCATTCTGGCGCTTCGAGACATTGCTGCGAACAGCGAACACAGGAGAACGTACGTGGAGGAAGGCGGCCTGCCGGCACTGATTACATTTCTGAGGGACGCCGATGTACCGCTTCAGGCACCAGCAGTTGCTGCGCTGCGTCATCTGTCCTCTTCGCACATTGAGATCAAGCAAGCCATCGTAGAAGAAGGCGCGCTGCGTCCGATACTGCGCTGCATGAACAACAGCGCAAGAAACCTGGATCTGCAGTGCCAGTGCGCCGGGCTATTGGCCAATCTGTCCGAGCATATCGCGAATCAAACAAGAATAGTCGATGAAGGCCTGACTGCTGCCATGGTGACACTCGCAATGTCTGTGGAGAGCCCTGAGATTCATCAAGACGTCAGTCGCTGCCTGGCGAATCTATGCTCGAATGAGGAAAACCACATCGCGGTGTACAAGCAGGGAGGTCTCAAGTGCTTGATTCACCTGACAAATGCGGCGGACGATATCACCCAGCGCTACGCTGCCATGGGACTTCGCTTTCTGTCTTCAAATCCGCAGATCCGCGTGTACATCGTGCAAGAAAGCTTGCTCCCGCCATTCATCAAGCTGGCGCAGAGCCCGATCCTGGACTATCAGCGCACGGCCGCCTCGGCGTTTTCTAGCTTCTCGCTTAACGAAGAGAACAAGCTGAAGCTTGTGCGTGACGGCGGACTCACGCAGATCTTGAAGTGCTGCTCGTACGATGATCTGGAGGTGAAGCGGGACTGCGTCTTTGCGCTGGCGAATATCACGGATTCGCTGGAGCATCAACCTGACGTGGTTCGTGAAGGCGCCATCGGTGTGATGATCGAAGTTGGAAACCATGATGACGCGCGCGTACAGCGGGATTGTGCACGCGTCTTGGCGTCGCTCTCGATTACCAACTCGATCAAGCACGAGCTGGTACAGCAGCAGGCTGTGAAAACGCTGTTCCGGCTCACACGGTCACTGGATGGCGCGACGCAACGGTTTGCGACGCTCGCGATCTGCAACGTCTCGTCCGGCGACGACAAGGTTTACGTTGTGGAGGCTGGAGCGATCCGACCGTTAACGCATTTGATCCGCTTCCCAGACGCAGAGATCCAGCGTTACGCAGCGCTGGCACTGGCAGGACTCGCACTGGGTGGGCATGGCAATAATAAGACCCGGATGATCGAAGAAGGCGCCGTGCATCCTCTGGTGGATCTGCTGCGCTATCCAAGTGAAGACGTCCAGCTGTGCGGGTGCCTGGCGCTGAATGCGCTTGCTCTGGGAAAAGTGAAGGTGACGAAGATGGCCGTCATGCAGGACGGCGGTCTGCTGCCTTTGTTAGCGCTGCTGAGCTCGCAGGACTTGGAGTGCGTCCGGTGTGCGCTCTACTGCCTTGGGTCCCTCGCTGAGAGCAAGGATGTGCTGTTGAAGCTGGTCGAGATGGGCGCGATCCCGCAGGTCGTGGCCCAATCGCACCGATCCGACAGCGAGATCAAGCGCAACTGCGGCTACATTTTTGCCTTGATAGTCGAGCAGCAGACGGATTACCACGACGACTTTGTTCGCGAAGGAGGCATGGATGCGACGATTTCGCTCGCTTGCGTGGAGGATATGGAATGCCAAGAGTACGCGACCTTCTCTTTGGCGCATCTTGCCTCCAACCGCGAGTACCAAGTGCGGCTCGTGGAGCATGGAGCTCTGCGCCCGCTGATCGCCATGATGTCTGTCCATTCGGAGCCTCGTCACTACGCAGGCCTGGCGTTGCTGAAGCTGGCTGACAACTATGAGAACCACTTGCGGATCGCAGAAGAGGGAGGCATCCAGGCGCTGCTGCGCATTGCACGTGCGCGATCGACTGACGAGGAACTGCAGTACAAGGCTTCGCTCAGTCTAGGCCAACTAGCGAGCAACGCAACCAGGTCCCTGCCGAATCAGGGCAAAATGTCGGGCGCTGCTGGCGAGTCCATCGGAGCTGGTGTGGCCAAAATGGCGCAGATCACAGAGACGATCGCGGCCAAGCGGGCCAAGGAGAAGACGACCCAGTACCTGGACGAGAAGATCGCGCGCGAGAAGAGTAAGCAAACGTAGTAATTAGAACTCGACTGCGTTTCTATTAGCTGGTTTCTGTACTTTGCTTACACGTTGACAGTAGAAGTCGTGACCTGTCGAAACCTGTGTCGTATGGCAAGTGGCACAAGACGAATTAGCAACATCGCGCACGAATTTCCGCGGTATGGCGGACTGATTCGACGATATTGCTGCATTGCTTAGCAGGACTAGACAATGTCATGATCAACTGGAAAGTAAACGTCGAACGTTTTGCGGTGAACAATGAACATAGTCAAGCAACTGTCAGTGATCATAAACGTGACGACTTGGGTCTAGTCTCCCAATTGAGAATTTACTCAGCTGGCGCACGGCTCCCTCCTTCTTGGTAACAATAAATTTCATATACACTCATCATCAAGGCATGTATGATTCGACACAAAGGAGCGACATCGATGAATCTTCGATTTTATTAAGGCAAAAATCAGGCGCAGAATTGCTTGGACACTCAAAATGGCAGTTAGACCGTCTTGTTGTCCCCATCAACAGATCTAATTCACCTTCATATGTGCGACTTGAAGCCGACTAACATATATCAGCAAGCACGACGAGTTGACGTTCAACTACGGATACTTTGGAGACGCTGCGCCTGACTGGAGCCAATTCCGGACCGTGGGCTCAAAATGAAAAGTGCAACCGCGTATTGAACACGGTACGTTTGCTTTGATACTACTTGTCACTTTGTC
>JAADVF010000476.1:0-22360 GCA_023334555.1 Elongisporangium undulatum
ATGATTTTCAAGCGAGTATCTATTGCAAATTATCAAAGTGAATCAGATAAATACATTGATGCAACTCATTTGCGTAGGTCAACGTCTTCAAAGAGCGTTTTGAGGCTAGCAGAATAGGCGCGAATTCCTGTCAGTTTCTTTTCTTGCGGGAATGAATCATGTCGGCTTGTGCCTTGGGCACTGAAATCGGGGAAATCTCGGCGGTCTGGTTCTGGGATATCCTCATTTGAGTTGATTGCATGCCACTCGGTGTCCTTTGAGATTTCTTTCTCGATATCCACAATATCTACTTCACTCAGAAAATCATCCCAAAATTGAACTGTATCAAAAGCATCATCGCGCGCTTCGTCATCACAAGTTGCTTCACTGGTTTCAACCTCGACGAGCAGTTCATCTCCGATGTCGTCTTCATCTACAGCAGATACGTCTTCGCTGGCTTCAACCTCAGTAGCTACACTATCGGCTTGAAAAAGTGCCGATCTAATAGGTAATCTGTCGTTGGTATTCTCCTCTTCGTCGTCTGATGCCTGGTCTTTCTCGCCAACATCTATGATACGATTCCTTTTCGATGATTTTTTTGATGCATAGGCTTGCCTCGATTGCTCTCGAATCGATTGGATATCTCGCGATTTTGAAGCACGCATTCGGTTTCTGATTGGTGTGTGAATATTCTTGAGCTCACTGAACAATCTCTCACAAGGCGCGGTGTTGACAGCAATAGAAAGAACAACCAGCGCTAGTTCAGGTAGCTTGCAACCTTGGTTTCTATGGTCACCATCCACGTCAATCCAAAAACTCGGTACGGGATTCTCTGTTTCGCTTGGCTTGATGAATGTATACTTTCCTGTGAGCCAGAAGCGGACCTCATCGCGCAGTCTTCCAGTATCTGGCCCAATCAGTCGGCGGTAGTAGTAGATTGCAAAGTGCTGGATGCAACTAATACCAGAAACATCAGAATCTTGAAGTGTTTTCGCCGCCTCAACATACTTTGGGTGAAGATAAAGCGCAAGCATAAACAGCGGCTGTTCACAATTTGCCCAGCGTTTCTCAACACAGGCCACTAGTTTACGGCTCAATCGTGTGCTGGTTGAGAAATTCCGATATATATTGCAAAATGAGGAGACGACATCAGCCAAAGTATTTTCGTTTCTCTGAAGATGGTAGGAGGCTGCCGAGAGTGGTCGAATTATGCGTTCCACTTCAGCCAAATCTCCCCAGAAGCCCGGGGCTCTTATGGCGTTGACTGTGGATGGAAATCCTGGTGTATCACCGAACTCACAACACAAAAGGTCCAAAGCCGAGCGCGCGCGCAACAATGATGCAAAACAACCTTGCATAGAATTCCATCTTGTTTCGCAAAGCGTAATCAGAGCACGTGACTTTCCATACTTGCGCTTCATAATACCACGTAGATGTAACAACCACTTTGAAGACGACGCGTTTAGAGCGTTCACAACAGCAGCTGCTTCGTATGTAATTCGTCTGTATGCCGACTGCAAAACTTGCTTGACTAAGTTGTTGATATCGTGAGCGAAGCAACGAAGGAAAACGACCCGTGTCCAGCGCAGTGCGAGAATTCGCCGTGCTTTTGCGCACTGACCGGCGTCATCGGTAACAAGAGCTCCCACTATCCAGCCATTGTCGCTCGCGTCAACAATAAGTCCTTCAAGATCTCTGGCAATCGAAATTCCGTCGTGATCAGCGCCGACTTCCGTAAGTGAATCAGTCATCACACAGCCAAAAAGCGAAATCTGCGAGCCAAGCAAATGCTCCTTCGACACATTTTGCCACACATCGGACAAAATGTTCACACGTCCACACGACTCGGCACATCTTGCCTTCAATCTTGTCTCAGCTTGAATTTGAGCCAGTTGCGCTTGTTCACGTAGTATAACACCACCAAGACGCTTGCGACAAGGCAGCCGATCACTAACTCCAGACCGAAAGAATTCGTAGAGTGCATGGGTCTCATCGCATTCAATAAAGGAGTCTGGAAGCCTGTGGCGATGTTGATAAGCCGTGAGCAGCCGATGGAATTGGCCGATTTCCTGAGGTTTCCACTCTCGAGGCGTAGAGTCGGGGGAATCAACGGGTAGCTCAGTCTGAGACTGCAGTAGCGTGACTTTGTAATGTTTACATTTCATGAGGTGCACCCTGTAGTTCTCGGGCCTTCCTGTAAACTTCTTGATTGGCACGCCAGCTGCACTGCAGTACTTGCATTTGACCTTGTAGCTTTGCTTGTTTGGAGTCTTTTCGAGACGAACGAAATGATTGCTTTCGTGGACTGATTGGCGGCCCATATCTGCCCACACTGCGGACACGTGTTGGCTGGGCGTCACTGGACGTTTGTCGCTGTAGGGGGAAAACCGGATTTGTGACCTGGCGGGAGGCATTGGTCCCTCCGTCAGATCGGCTTCCCTCAAATGATGCACTTCCATAATTGCTACCGGTTTCTATACCGGTATATAGTGATTCTACCAGAAACTCGCAGTACTGGGAGAAAGAACAATTTACTCCCTTTTCAACCTGGGAATGGGCTGCCAGACGAGACATCTGCAAAATCGAACTCCCAGTGGTTGCCAACCCTGGACATAGCGGTACTCAGTAGCAGCTCGCCTGATAAAAAGAGCTCATCATAATGTCAACGAAACAGCTTGCAACCAATGGGAACGAAAGCAAAGCGCGTGTATTTTCATGTTGATCGGCCTCCGACTTTTGCTGTTAAATTAGGCCGAGTAGAAGGGAAAGTCGGTGTAGCCGCTGGCGCCCTTGGAGGCATCCCAGAACGTCTCGTAGCCGGCCGGCGGGTTCAGAGGCCAGTCGTTCTCGAAGCGCTCGGCCAGGTCCGGGTTCGAGATGAACGGTCGACCGAACGTGATGAAGTCGGCGGCTCCGCTGCGGATGGCGCCCTCAGCGATGTCGCGCGTGTAGCTACTGCCACCGAGCACCGTACCCTTGAACGCCTTCTTGGCGTCGAACAAGTTCAGCAGACTGCTCTTGTCGTGATAGCCAAAGCCCTCGCCATCCAGCAGAGCCAGGTACGCCAGCTTGTAAGCACTCAGGCGCTCCATGACGTACGTGAACATCTCGACGTTGTCGGGACTGCCGATGCCCGTGAAGGCACCGTTGGGAGACAGACGCACACCGATGTGGTCGATGGGCCAGACGGTCTTGACGGCCTCAAGGACCTCAATGAGGAAGCGAGCACGGTTCTCGAACGAGCCGCCGTACTTGTCGGTACGCTCGTTGGTGACCGACTGCAGGAACTGGTCGATCAGGTAGCCGTTGGCGCCGTGGATCTCGACACCGTCAAAGCCGGCCTTCTTGGCGAGCACAGCGCTCTTGCGGTAGTCCTCGACAACGAGAGCGACCTCATCGGTCTCGAGCGCGCGAGGGGTCTCGTAGTCGGCGTACTCACCGGCGGCGGTCTTGGTCTGGCCCGACGGGATCTTGAGAGCCGAGGCCGACACGAGCTCGTTCTTGGAGTTGTAGCTGGAGTGACCCGAGCGGCCCATGTGCCAGAACTGCAGGAAGATCTTGCCGCCCTTGGCGTGCACACGGTCCACGACCTTCTTCCAGCCGGCAGCCTGCTCCTCCGTGTAGAGCGCGGGGGCGCCATACCAGCCGTGGCCCTGCTCCGAGACAGCCGTGGCCTCGGTGATGATCAGACCGGCGCCGGCGCGCTGCTCGTAGTAGATCTCGTTGATCTCCGTGGGGGCGCGCGTGACGACGTCCGAGCGCGAGCGCGTAAGCGGGGCCAGAACGACGCGGTTCTTGAGCTCGAGGTCGTCCGCGAGCTTGAGCGGCGTGAAGAGCTTGTATCCGGCGGTGGCCATGTTACTTGGTGGTTGCTTGGTGGTGGTGGTGCTGGCAAATTGCAGAATGAGTTGGAGAGCTCCTCAGCTCTTGAGTCCGTTTCGCCGCCTTCGTGCGTTGGTGCACTTGGATTCTCCTTTGATTGGCTTCATGGGCGATTCTGATTGGCTGAAATGAGTGTTTTCGTATCCGTTTCAGGCAACGTAAACACCCTCCAAATCGTAATCCGTGTGAGGCTACGGAATCAAAGCTCAGGAAGAACGGAGTGACTGTAGTAAATTAGAAGTGATGGCCGGTAATCCCTACAGCGATGTAAGCAGTAATCAACACAAAATCACGGGCATCTTGCGTGGCGCAGAGACCAGGATCGCCGTCTCAAACTCAAAATGGCACCACACGATATGTGCATGTGGGTCTTCCTTTGTTACAACAGACAGCTTCCACCGCTAACACGTGCACCTTGGATCCATGACAACGCGTATCTCTTCTCACCTATTGGTTCATGCACCCGTTTCGAACGTTATGCAATAAACATAGCCACACCTATCGCTTTTCTTTATGTGTATTTATCTCTTTTCGCTTTATATGCATCTTTCGCCTTGCACATAACGCGCATGGATCCAGTTTACCACGGCATCTGGCTGCCCTTGTACTCAAAGAACTTGCCCGAGTCTTCAGGCGTGAGCTCTGCGATGATCTTGCTCAGGCCCGCCACGCCGTCCTCAGTCGAGACCGTGCCGTTGAAGCCCGACATCTCGGTCGAGACGTAGCCCGGGTGCATCACGATGGTCGTGATCTTGTCGCTCTTGAGATCCACGGCCAGCGCGCCGTTCAGGCGGTTCAGCGCGGCCTTGGACGAGCGGTACGCATAGTAGTTGCCGCCGCCGTACATGTCGTTCTCCAGGCCGTTGCTGCCCAGCTGCGACGACAGGTTCGCCACGGTAGCTCCGCCGTGCTGCGCGGCCGCCAGCTTGAGATTCGGGATGAGCGCGCGCGTGACGAGGAACGGGCCGATGGAATTCACCTCGAAGTGGCGCATGAGCTCCTCCTTCGTGGTCGTGAGCAGGTCGTGGCGCACGAAGATGCCGGCGTTGTTGATCAGCAGGTCAATGGCCACGCCCTCCAGCTCCTTGGCCGCGTTCAGGATCGACGGCTCATTGCTCGTGTCCAACTGCACGAGCTTGAACAAACCGAGCGCCTTGAGCTAATACATAGATCCAGCCAGAGAGAGAGCATGAGCGTTGACCCACTTGGGGAGCATGTAGCAGGCGCTTACCGCATCGGCCTTGGCCAGATCGCGGGACGCGCCAATGACGTTCCAACCCTGGCTGGCGTAGTACTTGGCGAACTCCAGGCCGAGGCCGCGGTTGCTGCCGGTGATCAGGACGGTCTTGGGGCTCATGGCGTTGCTAGTCTCTCTCTGATTGTAGATTGGGGCTGGGACACTCGTGCGCTTCGGGATCCCATTGGTCCATGCTGAGCTCACGCAGCCAATCGCATCACACGCTCAGGCGAACCTCAACCAGCTCCCGGCTCAGCGCACGCTGGACGCGTCGACGATAGACAAAGGACTCGTGTTACATGCGTCTTATCTTCACCAGCGGAGCAACTCGCCCTCGTTGCTGTAGAACCGGCCGCTGTCCTGCAGCGTGAGCTTCGCGATGACTTTGCCCATGCCCTCGGCGCTCTCGATGGGCTGGATGACGCCCGAGTGGCCATTCAGATCCGTCGCCACGTAGCCTGGATGGAGCGCCACCGTGATGATCTGGTCGCGCTTGAGATCCACGGCCAGGCTGGCGTTCACCATATTCAGCGCCGCTTTGGACGAGCGGTAACCGTAGTACCCGGCTTCGTCCTCGTGTGCCATGTCCGTGATGCTGCCCATCTGGCCGCTCACCTGGGCGATCGTAGCCGAGCCGTTGGCGCGCGCCGCCAGCCTGAGATTCGGCAGCAGTGCTTGCGTTACCAGGAACGGTCCGACAGTGTTCACTTCGAAGCAGTCCATGAGCTCCTGCTTGGTGGCGTCCTCCAGTCCGCCGTGGCGCGCAATCCCCGCGTTGTTAATCAGCAGATCGATCGGAACGCCTTGCAGCTCTAGCGCTAGACGCAGGCAGGACGCCTCATCGCTGGTATCCAGCAGCAGGATCTTGAATAGCGAAAGCCCCAGCAGCTACAGTATCACACGCAGAGTCCCAGTCCTGAGTTTGTCCTGGTCCATGAGGCAACAGCGATACTACGATACCTTGTCGGCCGTTGACTCGTCACGTACAGTGGCGATCACACGCCATCCCGCGCCTGCGTAGTGCTCCGCAAACGCGAGGCCAATACCGCGGCTCGTGCCTGTGATCAGGACCGTCTTTGGGGCCGTCATGCTGATCGGCGAGTGACCAACACTGGACTGGCGTTCTCTGCACATCCGCAGGGAGCCATGTGATAGAAATAGAGGCCCATCCTCAGAACAGAAAGCCAGCTGCTGATATTTGCCCCACGCTGCGCTTGCTCTCATGACCACAGCTCAATGATACAAGACATCAATGGCGCATGAGCTCATCCTCTCGTCATCAGCGGAGCTGCTCGCCCTCGTTGCTGTAGAACCGGCCGCTGTCGTGCAGCGTGAGCTTCGCGATCACTTTGCTCATGCCCTCGGCGCTTTCGTGGGGCTGGATGATGCCCGTGTGGCCGTTCATGTCTGTAGCCACAAAGCCAGGATGGAGAGCCACCGCAATGATCTTGTCGCGCTTGAGATCGACAGCCAGACTCGCGTTCACCATGTTCAGCGCCGCTTTGGACGCGCGGTAGCCGTAGTACCCAGCCGAGACGTTGTCCGTGATGCTGCCCAGCTGAGAGCTTACTTGGGCGATAATCGCAGAGCCGGTGGTCTGTGATGAGAGCTTGAGGTTCGGCAGTAGCGCTTGCGTGACCAGGAGCGGCCCGACTGTGTTCGCTTCGAAGCAGTCCATGAGTTCCTGCTTGGTCGCGTCTTCCAGTCCGCCGTAGCGGCCGATGCCCGCGTTGTTGACCAGCAGAGATGGGAACGCCCAGGAGCTCCTGGGCCACACGTACGCAGGACGCTTCATCGCTTGTGTCTAGCTGCAGAATCTTGAACGGCGTCAGCGCCTGCAACTAAGAATACACAGATACCATCATTAATAGCTTGGCCACTGCTGTACTCAAGAGCAAGATATCGCGATGATACCTTGTCGGCCGTGGCCGTGTCGCGCACTGTGGCGATGACGCGCCATCCCGCACTGGTGTAGTGTTCGGCAAACGCGAGACCGATGCCGCGGTTGCTGCCTGTGATCAGGACCGTCCGGGGGGTTGCCATGCCGCTCTGCAAATCTCCAACTGAGCACAGCGCAAGAGAATGCTGCACATCCGAATGGAAGCCATAGCGAAGGAAATAGAGCGCCGTGGGAGCTTCAACGTCACATCACAGTAAAGATGGTCTGTATTGTAGAGTGACTATTTACCATGGAATGTCTCCTCCCTGGAAGTGCAGGAACTTGCCGCTGTCTTCAGGCGTGACGCCCGCAATGACCTTGAGCATGCCCTCGACGCTGTCCTTGGGCTGCACCACGCCCTTGTGGGCCGTCAGATCGGTCGCCACGTAGCCAGGATGCAGCACAACGGCGATGATCTTGTCACTGGCCAGGTCCGTGGCCAGCGCGTTGTTCAGCCGGTTGAGCGCAGCCTTGGACGACCGGTAGCCGTAGAACGACCCGCCGCCGTAGATATCGTCCTTGAAGTCGGCGCTCTTGTTACTGGCCAGAATAGTGGACACGCTGGCGACCATGGCCGTGTTGCTCTGGGCCACCGCCAGCTTGAGGTTGGGTAGGAGAGCCCGCGTGACCAGGAACGGGCCCACAGCGTTGACCTCAAAGTGCTGCATAAGCGCCTCCTTGGTGGTCTGGACCAGATCGTGGCGGATGAAGATGCCCGCGTTATTGACCAGCAGATCGATGGGCACGCCCTCAAGCTCCTTGGCTGCGTTTAGGATGGACAGCTCGTCGCTCGCGTCCAGCTGAACGGTCTTGAATAGCGGCAGATCCTTCAACTGAATGGCACAGACAAACGCATGAGACCCATGAGCCTCTTGGTTCAGTGTAGAGAGACAAACTGCTACATTACCGAGTCAGCCTTGGCGAGATCGCGCACTGCCGCAATGACCTTCCATCCTTGGCTGAGGTACTGGTGCACAAACTCCAGGCCGATGCCTCGGTTGCTGCCAGTGATGAGAACGGTCTTGTCACTCATTGCTGCTTGGTTATGGTCGTTGCGGATTCGTGAATGAGCGGATCTGGTCCGAATTCGGACCGGGTTTTATGGAAGTGTAACCGATGAGGTTTTTATCGATACACCACATACTGCTGTTCTATGACTATACGGCACACCGACTGCTGCGGCGGTCACCAGATTCTTATGTGTACACCAATAAGTCGCAGCAGATTTGAGAGCGAGGTCGAAGGGTTACCTTCTGAGTGGAGTGGCGCTGCTTGATCCTTGGGTCACGCACAAGTGCATAAAGCTGGAGCGGTACTTCGTGTCCTAAAAAACCTCGCGATGATCTGGCGGCCAGCAACGTAGCGGTTACGGTTACACCTATTACCCGTAGGTGGATTGCGCAATCACCATCATTCTCGTGATCTTGAAGCGACATCAAGACCCAAGCAGTGCAAGACTGCAAGCACGATCCCGATACATCTATTCCCAAAACGGCATGCATTCGAGGCCGCTCACTGAGCCGAGTTCGCACAAGTTTCCAGTTTCAAATGCGGAGCCAACAAAGTCTCACATCAAGGGGCAATGTATTCAAATGAACAGAAATCTCGCTCGGCTGTTGTGAACAAAGAGTCTCTGACTGAGTTTACCAAGGCACGACTCCTCCCTGGAAGTGGAAGAACTTGCCGCTGTCTTCAGCATTGGCGCCTGAAATGGCCTTCATCATGCCTTCAACGCTGTCCTTGGGCTGCACCACGCCCTTGCCAGCCGTCATATCGGTAGCGACGTAGCCAGGATGCACCACGATGGCAATGATCTTGTCACTGGCCAGGTCCGTGGCCAGTGCGTTGTTGAGTCGGTTGAGTGCGGCCTTGGACGAGCGGTAGCCATAGAATGACCCGCCACCGTAGATGTCGATCTTGAACTCGTTGCTGGAGAGCAAGGTCGAGACACTGGCAACGATAGCAGTGCTGTTCTGAGCCACCGCCAGTTTCAGATTCGGCAGGAATGCTCGCGTGACTAAGAAAGGGCCGACTGTGTTGACCTCAAAGTGCTGCATGAGCTCTTCCTTGGTGGTCTGGGCGAAGTCGTGGCGGATCATGATGCCTGCATTGTTGATGAGGAGGTCGATAGGCACGCCCTCGAGCTCCTTGGCCGCATTGAGAATGGACTGCTCGTCACTTGTGTCCAGTTGAACGGTCTTGAACAGCGGCAGCGCTGTCAACTGGATAGAAGCAGCACAAGATACCGTTAGAAGGCAATGCTAACAGAAATATGTCTATTTGGGGAGGGGGGGCGCACCGCATTGGCTGTGGAGAGATCGCGCACGGCACCGATGACTTTCCATCCTTGGCTGAGGTACTGACTGACAAACTCCAGGCCAAGGCCACGGTTGCTTCCAGTAATGAGCACGGTCTTGGCAGGCATGATTTCGAGTGAAGCGGGTGGAGACAGGGTTGCGTCGAGTGTGCGGAACAGCACAGGTTTAACAATGAGCTCTTCTACTTTGGGCAACCGTTGGATCCAATAGTAAGCGGACTGTGAGGTGATTGATTATTCCAGGACCTACCCCTATACGAGTCGCGCAATCGCCATCACTCACTAAGAGAATGAAGGTCTGTTTAAAATATTGAAGAGATCCGTTTGGTGATATTTCACCCATAATCTGACAATCATTCCATGGTTTGTTTAGGCCAATAAATAAAATCGGTTGGCATTTCGTCCAATGGATCGGTCATTCTCTAAACGGACTTACAAGGCGCACTCAAGCCCCACACAGTTGCCAGACAAGCATCCATGAACGGCAAGACTGTGCTCATCACCGGAAGCAATCGCGGCATCGGTCTGGAGTTCGTCCACCAGTTCATCCACCAAGGGTACAAGGTCATCGCCACTGTGCGCGACCTCTGCAACGCCAAAGAGGTACGCTCTGCATTATATCTCTTTAACATATTGATTGCATCGACTAATCAAACACCAATTCACAGTTGGAAGCTCTCGCGCTCTTCAAGATCGTGCAACTGGATTCGAGCGACGAGCAGTCCATCCTCAATGCGGCCGAGAAGCTCCAAGGCGTGCCCATTGATCTGTTGATCAACAATGCGGGCATGGGCGTGCGCCATGACTTGGCCACAACAACAAAAGAGGACTTGATCCAGCACTTTACAGTGAACGCTGTGGGTCCGTTCTTGGTGACCAGAGCCTTCCTGCCCAACCTCAAGCTCGCGGTGGCTCAGAATGATTCGGCTCTCGTGGCCAATCTCTCGACGGTGCTCTCAAGCAACGTGTCCAAGGTCGACAGCTGCGCTGGTGGATCTGTATACGGCTACCGAACCTCGAAGGCTGCACTCAATCGCCTCACCACTTCGCTCGCTATTGATCTCGCGAGCGATAAGATCATCGTCATTGTGATGCATCCTGGCTACGTTGCGACGGACATGACAGCCGGCAAGGGTGTAATTCAGCCCAAGGATAGCGTGGAAGGCATGACGAAAGTCATCGCTGGCGCCACCGCTGAAGATAACGGCAAATTCTTGGACTACAAGGGAGAGATCGTGCCCTGGTAAATTGCAGTATTGTAGCGATCCTAAAAGCTGCTCATCATCCAGATGCTCGTCAACGAGACTTTCGTTGCTCAAGTGAAAATACATTGAAATTGCAGTTAAGTTTGAGTACTTTCAGCAAACAGGAACCATTTCCCTGGACTTACTACCACGCAATTCCTTTCCTTGTAGCGTATTATTGCATTCAAGGATGCCACCTGATGTCGCATTGATCTTGCCATCCTTTGGCTGCGTGACACGCGTCATTTCGGCCGTACGTGACAAGGACGCTCCACAGCAGTGATGATCTGTCCGCTTGTGTTACTGATTGTCAGCATAATATCCAGCCGATTTAGTGCAAATATCGACAAGTGGGGGCCGAAGAACTAACTTCTCGCCACCGTAGGAATCGGATTCGGCACGAATGAGTGCATGACCTAGAACGAATTGGCAGCAATCACTTGGAAGTTTTTCATGAGCTCTTCCTTGGTCGTACAGACGAAGTCACGACCATGAAAGATGCTGTGTGGGGATCAATCGTAATGCTTTCGTTTTTTTGCTTCGTTAATAAGGCATTGCTCGCTGTTCGTTCCTAGATGAGCACTCGCTGACATTGGGAACTCCTTCAAAAGTTCAAAAGGATGAAAATGCGTCATAAATAAAGGTTTAAAAGCCCTGCTGTGCGTTGGACTCGCAGCGATCGCGCACGACAGTAACGATTTCCCACCCGTGTCTTGGAGCACAGTATCCATCTCGATTCATTTGGTGAAAAAAATGAGCAAAGAGACTATCAATACTGCATCCAGACTCTCCAATGCATTGTTTTGTGGTCATTGCGATTCACCAAATACACAAGAACTCCTCCATCACTAAGCAGCTCTTTAAGCATTCATTCACTTATGACCGCCTAACAAAGATTCAATTAGCACGGATCAAGTCAAGAGAAGTCTTGCTTAAACAACGAAGTGAACGTGCTACCCATCATCGTTCATGAAGTGATTCTCCCGACTCGGTCTCTATCACGCATATCCGAGAGCTTGTTGAGCGCGAGCTTGCACCTGTAGCACATGCACCGACTGGTAAACTGAATGCATCTGTTCGATAGAAAGCAATACATTCACCAATTTATTCGTTGACTCGGTTGTGTGTTTACAGAAACCCATGCTCGATGACGTTGTTCTGGCCATTGGATGGGACGCACATGTGGCCCTCGCGTGAGATCGCAGCGCTCTCCAGCATACGCACGGCCGTCGCGGGGCTTCGCACGAGGTTTAGCAGCGCCGTAGTTGTGTCCACGTTGCTCTCCATCTGGAAGATGCGGCCCCGGGCGTTGATGTGCATCACGACCGTGAAGGAGATGACGTACTGCTGGCCCAGCAGCGAGTCCACCAGCGCCGTGTCATGAAGAATGGTCGGAAAGATCTTCTGGATGGTCCACTCGTTGATGCGAAACTGCACGGACCCAGCACTCTTGACGACGTACACCTCGTCCTCATGGTGTTCGTCCTGGAAATAGGTGGCCAGCGCCCGGACGCTGTCCACGTCCACCTGCACGCTCTCGTGGAAGCGCGAGATCCGTTCCCATTGCTCCAGCAGCGCATGCGGGCCCGTGAAGTCGCGGTTCTTCATGTCGTCCTCGAAAATGGTCAGCATGTACTCCTTGGCGCGGCCAGCGTCGCTCTCGGGCGCGTTCGGGCGGTAGCCGTGACGGAACAGCTCGTGGTACTTGGTCAGCATCTTGGCTGCCATGGCCTGGATATTCTGCCGCGTGCCGATGGAGATCGACAAGAACAGATCCCGCCGACTCTGCAGATACTCCATCTCTCGCGTGAGCGCCTCGATCCGCTGCAGCTGGCTGCGCTGCTGCTGCACGCCAGTCCTCCTGAGGTTCCTACAATTTTTCGACCGGTGGCGATGCGTCCTGGGCTGCCAGAGCGCATCGGTAGTGAGCTCAGACGTCGCAGACAAGCCCTCCATCAGTGGCCGAGCACGAGGTGCTCGGCGTCGAGGCCATGGCGCTCGGCGGCAGCCTGGTTCTCCGCGTCGCGCGCCGAGTCCCAGCGGCATGCGCTCCGCCTTGCTTGCCTGATTGTATCGGTCCAGCACAGTGAGCTCGTGGGCGTTTTGCAAATTTAATCCAAACATGTCGGTGTGTCTCTTTGACGTTATCCGGACAGAATCCGGATAAGTATACACAAAGTGCAGCTGCGTTCAGTTTCTGGTTTCAGCCCGTTCGCACGACGGTAATTTACCTTTACGGTATTTTATATTTCAGCTGGAAGCTTGAAGTTGACGAGTTGACGACGTTCAGAGGAGGGCATGCTCGAGCTCGTTCTGCCCATCCTGCACGCCCGGCTCCAGCTGCAGGTTGCCGCCCTGGGAGATCACGGAGCTCTGCAGCATGCGGACGGCCGTGAGCGGGCTCTGGATGAGGTCCAGAAGCCCCGAGGTCGTGTCCACGTAGCTCTCCATCTGGAAAATCCGCCCGTTGCTGTTGATGTGGACCACGATCGTGTACGGCAGGCGGTAGACTTGGCCGATGAGCCGCTGGACCAGCGCAGCGTCCGACTGGATAGATGGGAAGATATGCTCAATGGTCTTGGCCGAGATTCCGTAGGACGTGGTCCCCACGCTCTTGACCACGTACACGTCGCTGTCGTTGCTCGTATACATCGGCATGACCTCCACGCGATCCACGACCATGTCCACGCTCGTGTGAAATGACGAGTACAGCTCGCCCTGTTGCAGCAGACCAAGCGCCCCAGCAAAGTCCGGCGAGCGGAAATCGTCGTCAAAGACCGACAGCACATAGGCCTTGGCCATCGCAGCGGACTGGACTTGTCTGGAGGACCCGTGCGGCCAATACCCATGGCGGAACATCGCGTGGTAGTTCGACAATATCTTGGCAGCCGCGGCCTCGGCATTCTGGCGAGCGCCCAACGTAATCGACATGAGCAACGTGTGCTGACTGTCGAGGTACCCGATCTGTTCCCGCAGGAGATCCAGGTCGCTGGTCAGCGATGTCGTCGCGAGTTTATGCTTGGTGGATGCGGACGCTGCTCGGGTGCCCTGCCTCTTGAGGTTCTTGCAGTTCTTGGCTCGTCGCCGGTGCGCCGTGGGTGCCCAACGCAGCTCGCTTCGGCCCTGGGCGCCGCTCGCCAGTGCTGTGGCCAGCTTGGGCTCTCGTCGGGCGGCCTGCGAAGCCTGCAAGGCCTCTGCGCGGCGTCGCATATGCGCTCCGAGCAGCATGGGGAACGAATTGGTGGAATGAGCCGGCAACGGGCCAATCGCGGGCGGTCATGGGCATTTTGGTGAACATTCTTTAGCGTGATAGGCATGTTAATCTTCAGATGGGGAAAGCTTTCAATGAAAACTTCAAGGTGTGTTTTCTGCAGTTTCTCGAGTAGCGAAATGGAACGTTCCCAATCCATTCTTCTCCGCGATGCTTCCTTCAAGTGCGTGCGTGCGTGCGGACATGGCTTCGTCAGTAGTAGTCGCTGCGTGTAAATTCCCAGTCACGGGCTTAATTTCGAGACTTTGAGGCGTCTCCTTGACACAGCGCATAGACAACAACTACTACTACTGCTGCTTTGGTACTCCGCACCATGGAGTATCATAGAAAGCAGTGCTCCAGCTCGTTCTGGCCCTCCATCACGTCCGGATTCAGCTGCAGATTGCCGCCTTGGGAGATCACAGAGCTCTCGAGCATTCTTACGGCCGTCATGGGGCTCTGGATGAGATCCAGGAGCCCGGTGGTCGTGTCCACGAAGCTCTCCATCTGATAGACCCGGCCGCTGCTGCTGATGTGCATGATGAGCGTGAACGGAAGGCTGTAGATCTTGCCCAGCAGCGACTGGACCAGCGCGGCGTCCGCCTGGATGGACGGGAAGATGTGCTCGATGGTCTTCATGTTGATGCCGTAGGACGTGTGGCCGGTACTCTTGACCACGTACACGTCGCCGTCGCTGCGGATGTACGTGGGCATGATCTCTACGCGCTCCAGGTGCATCTCCATGCTCGAGTGGAAGGACGAATGCAGCTCCCATTGCTGCATAAGCGCGTGGGCGCCCGTGAAGTCCTTGTTGCGCAGCTCTTCCGTAAAGGTCGAGAGCACGTACGCCCTGGCCATGGCCGCTGCTCGCACTTGGTCCGCCGAGCCGTGCGGCCAGTAGCCCTGGGCGAATAGCTCGTGGTAGGTCGCCAGCATCTTTGCGGCCGCGGTCTCAGCGTTCTGGCGAGCGCCCATGGATATCGAGAGCAGCAGCGTGTGCTGGCTGTCCAAATACTGGACTTGCTGGCGGATAAAGTCCACCTCGGACTCGAGAGTCGCGTGGCGCTGGTTGGCTGAGGCAACCGATCGCTCGACGACGCTTCGAAGCTTGCGCAGGTTCCGGCAGTTCTTGGGCAGACGGCGATGCGCTGTGCGCAGCCAGAGGCACTCACTGGGGGCCTGCGTTCCGACAGCGAGCCTGCTGACCACTCGGGCGTCCTCTCGGCGCCGGGTGTGCGCGCGAAGAAGCATCCGGTCGCGCTGAGCTAAGCTGAGCTGGGGGGGGAGAACAATGTGTTCTGCAAAAGGGCGCGACGCAGCGACCCAAAGATGCCGTTTCCACCAATCAGATCACTCGAAAGAACCGCATTTTAGCCAATCCAATGTTGCAGGTCCGTCATAGCAATCGTTCCTGCGTTAGGAGAACGAACGGAACGAAAAGGGGATAACGCGCTGGACGCGGGCGCATCTCGCCCCTAGTTGATGGGCATGCATGGCAGCAGAAGAGCTTCCGCCGCGCTCGTCTGCTGCAGCGCTCGCTCAGGTCGCTATTGCTGCGATTCTGCCTGTCCGATCAACCCATTTCAGCCAATCCAATCCAAGATCGCGTCCGAGTTGTCATCTCAGACGGAAGCAGAGTTATTCTTGACCAAATAGGCTGCTTTCTCTGTTGCGCGCAGCTGCGAGGGCGATCATTTGGCAGCAAACGCTTGTCAACGGGGGATGGTCCCAGCGAAGCGCCGGCTTTCGGATGCGGTGAGTAAACCGTCAGTCGCGCCGATTTCCTGGCGTCAGAGTCAAAGCAGCCGCCTCGTTCGGGGAATTCGGTCGTGATGTGGAAGACAAGGGAAAGTTTGGACCGAACGCTCGAGTGTCGCACCAGCACCAGTCTGGAAATGGTTCTACACACATTGCTTCAGTAGCATTGATTGCGGTGCACGACTGTGCTACAGTCACTGTTGATTGGATGCCAATGCAGGACCCGCCCGCGTCAAAACACGAGACCCTGGCCGCTGTGGCCATCACTCGCAGCAACACGAGCTCGTTTCCTGAGGGAGTAATGCAGCCACGACCTGCCACAGTCACTGAGGTCACTTGTTCGTACACCAACCTCACAACTCCACTACTGCATCCGCGATTGTTCGAAATGCACGCAGTAGGTCCGTTCCTGGTCACGCGAGCGCTGTTGCCGAGCCTCATGCTGGCTACGCAGAGACCTGGATCTTCCAGTGCACTGGTTACGCACCTTTCGTCCAGCTCAAACCGGTCAAGCTCGTGAGGTTGGAACATTGTCATGGCGGCCCACGTACCGATTGATCTGCTTATCAACAACGCCGGCATTGTACACGAACAGGATAATATATCCCACGGCTGCAACCAGTAATCAGCGCTGTATGGGGCTGGGGCTGTCCGCTCATGGCTCGAGTGTTTTAGAAACTGAAGGCATAGCGTCTACTCATGTCATAGGATTGCAGTGCATCATTAGTGGTCTCTGACCAAGGCCAACAGATTCGTGATTCTCACCAACAACAAAGAGATCCATCTCCGAGTTCGGACAGGGGGTTATTTAAATACAGAGCAGTGCGCATGACCAAATTGGCAGTCGAATGAATCTCAGATCACACGGAGCCATTTCGCTTGTGAGGCCTCAATGGCCCATGCACGATTTATGAGATCACGCAATCTCACCACCACTCAAGTATCCAAACGCTCCCTTCAAGACTGCACTTGAGAGCCATGGTCTGCGTGACTTTGCGCTCAGTTGATGCGCTCGAACTGAGCGCAATGTCGGAACAGTACCACGTCACAGCCTCCACTAGTCCGATTGCTCCGAGTGGTCCCGCTTAGCACTGAGTGGTGTGATGGAGAACAGCGTTCGTAATCATCGTTGCTGTCGTGCACGTGTTTCGCCTTGCTTGCAATTCTTTTGCTGACCCATTCACTTTTGTCCTTGCGCTCGATCTCGATAACGAGAGTTCCTTTTGCATATACACGGAAGATGAGATCACGCCACTTGTCCACGCAGCTGAAGCGTCCAAAGCTGCGGATCAAACTCACTTGGTCCGTTTTCTTCAAGAAAGCCTCCGAAGCTGGTTAACAATTAAACGCTCATCAGCAGCATCTGGAAACATCAATTCCGGCCGTTTTTCAAGGCGGAACAGCGTATTTATCGCCAAAATATGTCTTCTGCGCTGTAGTGAAAGCAATTATGTTCATCGTACTGGATTCACTTTCGGAATATCTCTCCATATCATATGAAAACTCTTCAGTCTTCGTTATATTAAAGTGCGACAATTCGGAATAAACGATCTATGGTACTCTTGGATTGTATTGGTATGTGTTCTGGAGACATCTTTGCCGTTCGTATTCACGCTGCTTTACTGGAGTACTTGAAGACATTATCTCTGAAATTGGCGTTGATTCAAACACTCAATTGATTGTGAAGTGGCTTAAACACACTCACGATCGCTCCTGATGCGTTCTGCATCGCTATTGTGGCCTTCTTAAACCAATTGTCTTCCGTGAACGACAGCACGTGGCACCAGAGGTTGCTGGGCAATGCGACCTTCGCTGGGTCAGCCTGCGCGCGCAAGGAGGAAAGCAGCATCCATTGGACGCTCTGGCGGAATTCTTCCGGGGTGTACGGACGCAGCTCCTTGCACCACAATCGACCTAAGCTGAGCATGAGTTTTAAATCAAAGACTGCTGACTCTCTTCCGAAGGTATGAGGGCGATATCCTTCGCACCGACGCCAGAATCCAAGCAGTCTTTCTCCCGACGGTGTTCCGACAAACGTAAATGGCGGCTCCGCTCCATGCTTCGTCGTAAAGCGAATCTCATTCAGCTTCCACGTCCCCTTGAGTCTAAACTCCGAGTATTGGTCACGACATTGCACCGCCCTGTCCGTCAAAGTGCCGTCCGAGTGCAGCTCGACTCTGGCTTTCGTATCGGTAACAACCAACCAGTTGGTCTGATCTCGCCCACACAGCCGATAGAACCCAGGCACCAGTGGTAGAAGCGAGTTCTTCGGACGCTCTTTTGAAGGCGAGTGTGGGCTTGCCAGTAGCTCAAATGGGAACTCTTCGTCTTCAGCATTATCGAAAACATCTCCAGTTCCGTTGAATTCCGCTGCCGATTCACTCAAGTCCGCCGATCGGCCTTGCTCCGCTGAATACCAGAACGTTCCTTTCATGCCGCTGGCCGTGAGACGTTCCACACAAATCATTCGAGGACGGATGGTGTCCCTCCAGGTGCCAATGGTGAACTTGACGTTATAGCTGTCGTCGGCTTGGTTCTTCGAAGCGTGGCCGTTCAAGACGCCCTATGAAAGGTGGTTCGTCGAGTTTTCATCTTCCCATAGTTCGTCACACCACGTATACACAGATGGGATTTGGACCAGGGCCGACAGCATGCCGTTGTCATTCACGCAGAAGATGAACTCACGCAGATCCTTGATGCAGCCGAACTGTCCGAAGAAAGGGAACAGCTCCACTTGCCCGACCAGCTCCGGTAAGTGTCGGTCATGTTGACTTGGTCCTCTTTTGGAAATGAGATCGCGAATGGACCAGGAGAACTGGACTCTGTGAAGGGGACGTGCATGAGAGGATGGACCCAAGTGTATCTGGATACCATTGTTTGCTCCACGTTATCTACTCATTGATTCAAATTAACGGTCCTTGGAGCTTTGTTGTGTGGCATATGAAGTGCCTCCTAGGCCAGTGTTCGTAGGCTCTTTCATTGATATGTACTTAGATGTCGGTCACTGTCTTCATGCTCCGTAAGTTGGATTAGATTAAGCGAGAGAGAGGAGTCTCATGAATCTTGCCACTCAAATATCCATCACAGAACAACACAATAGGATCACTCGATAGCGCAAAGCAGTTATAGTGAAGCAGGACGCGTTTTACTTTTGTGCACGGCTTTTGCACCAAAATGTAGTTCTTATTTCAATAACAGCTCAGCTCACTAGCATACATGAATTGCTAGTTCGAGCATGGCTACTTGACAAGATCGCTTGCAAAACACTGATCTTCGACAAGATTTACCGGAGCGCCAATATTAAATAGGGAAGCTCATCCGTTTGGCACAAAAACTCGACTTAGTAAATAGATTTGCTCTGCTATAATGAAATAATATCCGATTGCAGAGATTTATTTCGGAGCAAACGTATCAAACTTGTGACAGTCTCACGACTCTATTGAGATTGACAAACGCTTCAACTGAACCAGCGTTCGCTCGTAAACTTCAACACATGACGCCAGACAGCACTCGGCAGACTGACTCTTGATGCATCTTGGTGCTCACGAAGAGAGGACAGTAGCAGCCATTTCACGCTTTCACGAAACTCTGGAGGGAATTGCACGTGTAACTCCTTGCTCCACGCGCGCTTTCTGCAGCTATCGAGCTCCAAGTCAATAATTGACCAATCATAATTGGGAATGTAGATATCGTGAGGCTCAAACGCTTCCCCACGCAACATTTGGATCGATGACGTAAGGTCCATACTCCCACAATCATAACCGACCCATGAGTTATGAAGCGCATGATTTTCGAAATAAATCGAAATAGATCCACTGGGGGACCACGTGCCATTCAATCTCACCGATTTTTCGAATTCATCCTTCATATCCATTATCGTGCCATCCGGACGCAGCTCCAGCTCCAGGACGATATTGAAGGAAGAGGTGTAATTGCTGTTGAATTCGGTACCGTGAAACTTGTATTTGCCCGGTGTCAGCACGTCCAACGGATCCTGTATGTTCTCCGTCACGAATCCGCCCTCTCTTGCGACAAGCTCAAACGCCAGCTCCTCGTCTTGTTTTTCGTCAGAATCACCATATGATCCGAATTCTTCATCACAATCTTCAAACAATCCGATGCTTGTGGTGCCCTTGAAGTGATGGAAGGTACCGACCAAACCTTCAGCCGACAGACGTCCTCTGCAGAACATTCCGGCACCCGACATGACGACAATGAACTTCACGTCGTACTCGCCACTCTCTTCATGCTTCTTGGCCAGACCATTTATCACTGCAAACGTGGTCTCGCGGTTGTTGTTCAAGGCTTCTTCATCGGTATTTTGCGTTGTCATAAAGTCGTTTTGGGCCATCCCTGAACATTTGGACTTGCGCTGCATTGCAACTGAGAGCTTGCCGTCTGGATAGGCTCGGAAACGGAACTCATGAGGGGCGTCTACGAAGCCGAACTGACCGAAGCACGAGATCACGTCTCTCGTGTACATCGTAGTATCCGTCGAATTGGGAACTGTTACTTGACTAACCACACCAATCCACACGCTGACCCACACTCACTAAACACGAACCTTCACTCATCTTTGCTGGCTGTATCCAAGATTCGGGATCCAGGTACAGAGGGATCCAACAGATGTAGCAATGGCGGCATTGCCCAAGGCGCAGTGTTCCCTTGGTGCAGTCACAAAATATTTCCCAAATGTAAAATCAGTTCGGCGGCGGCGAGTCCTCAAGTGTACGTGGATTCAGAATCTTGGGTACACACATATCCAGTCATGGGTGGATACAATACTCCATAAAACAAAGGAGGAAGGATGCTGCTTATGAGTGTGGGTCGCAATGGCTTTTGCATCAAGCAAGCAACAGTTCTCAATCATACTGACACCCAACAGTCCCCACTTCGACTGGCGAGCATGTGATTGCACTAAGAGAAAGGCATTTCTGGGATATGTTTACGCACAGTTCATGGAATCACGATGCGTTCTCAACGGAATGGATGGACCCATGCGACTCGCTGGTTTGACTCGTACCTGAGATGCCGAATCCAGGTAGCTCGTCCAATGCGTTCAGCTGTTTCGGCTTGTCACAAGCTTGGCGCACAAGAGGGAATTCATATCGTGCTCTGGTCCGTTCGGCTTCGGTGTACCGTGAGTTTCCCTTTCTTGTGTCTGCATGCGGAGCGATATTTGCAACAGATCATGAAGGAGCGAGCCAACAATCCAGGTGTATCTGGATTCGGAATCTTGGAGCCAAGTGTGACAAATGAGTGAAGGTCGGGGTCTAGCGAAAGTCAGTACTCAGTGTCGCTCTCGCAAGTAATGTTTCGCGATGAGAGCCAGGTCTCTGGGCAGCCAGCTTGGGATTCGGTAGCAGCGTTCGCGTGATCGAGAACGGACCCACCGCGTTCACTTCGAAGCCTCAATGGCCCATGCAAGATCTATGAAATCGCGCAATCTCTCCACCACTCAAGTATCGCCCTGTCTCCAACCGAGCGCAAAAGTCGCAGCAGTAAACTCCACTTCATAGCCTTCACTCGTCCGATTGCTCCGAGCGGTCCCGCTTAGCACTGAGTGGTGTGATGTAGAACAGCGTTCGTAATCATCGTTGCTGTCGTGCACGTGTTTCGCCTCGTTCGCAATTCTTTCGCTGACCCATTCACGTTTCTTGCGCTCGATCTCGACAACGAGAGTTCCGTTTGCATATACACGGAAGATGAGATCACGCCACTTGTCCACGCAGCTGAAGCGTCCAAAGCTGCGGATCACATCCACTTGGCTCGATCTCTTGGAAAAAGCCGTTGAAGCTAGTCTCATTTGTTGACAAGCGCAGCCAAGGGACTGTTGCGGTTACTTCGAACGACCATGAGCCGATCTCGTGGTGTTGCGCGTATGGATGCTCAAGAAGAGACGAAGGACTCCGAGCCAAGCGCAGCCTTTCCTGTGTTCACGCCAATCGTGGCCCCAAGGATCACAAGTACTGCCCATGCCGATCTAATGCGCTGGAAGAGACTCCGACTGGAGTATGAAGACAAGATGGCTAGCCGCGTTGCAAATACCGGCGAAGACATTGCGTCTGTGATTGTTACTGTGAAAGACTCGTTTGACCATTGATTGCTCGAGACGTGGTGTATTTTCAGGTGGCGCGTATCGATTGATGATGTGACTAATGATATGATACGTGCTCGAATTGATGAATTGTTGAGCAATGTGGTTAATGGTTCCGTTCCTGATATTGATGAGTTTTTCTCTGATGAATTGCGCATGGACTTCCCGCAACGTGATGTTCAAGAACGTGTGATTCAGTACTTCAAGCGCTTCAAAGACCTCGTGGATGAGAATGGTCTTGGATGCTGCTTTGAAGGCTTAAAAGGACTTGCTAAGCAATGCAAGGTCCTCATGAATTCTCTCATGCCAAAGGAGTTGAAGGAGGAGGTCATTCGCATCTCCAAGTACCAGAATGAAAATGTGAAGAGTGATCCTGTTGAATTGTTTGCTCTCATTCTGGACAAGGCCTTGGAGTATGAGCGAAGCTTCTCTCGCATGAAGAAGAAACAAAAGACCAGCCATAGTACCTTTAATGGCACTAGCAAAGCTCCCGATCGCCGGGATGGAAAGCCCCCTGGTGGATCTAATGGTTCTGGTTCTACTCCAAGACAGTCCAGCACTGCACCATCTCAATCTGCAGGGAGGAGCGCGAAGTATCGGCCAAAAAGTGGCGAAGCAAAACGATTGCCTCCGAAGCCTTGCCCAAAGGATAACCAG
>JAADVF010000477.1:0-22287 GCA_023334555.1 Elongisporangium undulatum
CCGGGACCGCAGCCAGGACCTGGTCCTCAGCCGCATCCTGGTCCGCAACCTGGACCTGAGCCTCAGCCTCAGCCGCAGCCTCAGCCGCAGCCTCAACCAGGACCGCACACGCCTTGTCCAACCGTTCCTGGTAGCTTAGGATATTTGCGCCACCGCAAATAGTGTGTATGCTGCTTGGCCCTTGTGGCCTTTGCCAACAGTTGAGTCGATTGGTTGTAAGTTCAAATGAATGTCATTTTCATGTTAGTGCTGTTCCTTTCTCTACTCGTGCTCTGTACAAACCTTCAAACTCACTTCATTGCATTTTGATTCAGGGGCTCAATGGTTACCTAATTGAAGTTTCCACTTCCAGTTCTGTCGCCACACTTGATGAAAAGGCGCCAACGACCTCCCGTCTCCGTTCCTTCAAAATTTGTTCCTGAAAGCGTTTTTATTCTGCATGTTTATCTACATATCCATATCGCGTCACTCAACGAATTACCACCCGCCTCTGTCCTCAGAAGCCACGTGAACACAGCATCCAAACTACGACCCTCTGGCCCATGCTGTCAAACCGCTTCATCACGGTCGGTTGTTGAGTAACGGGTAGATGCCATATCCCGCTCTATTGTGCGCAACCGGCTCGAGTGTAAGATCCATGGGACCACGCTGCAGCCGCATGTTTCTTGGAACATCTTGCGACCGCCCGCTTCAACAGGCGGGCGACGCTTTAGAGATCTTTTCTCCTTATCAAGGGTGTATCTTGGGCGGATCCAACAGGCGGATGGGCGGAAGAGACCACTCAGCCACGACCGTACGTTGCTTTACACAATAACGTCTGCGATCCAACCAGCTAATATTAGCAGCAAGTGGATCCATCTTTTTATTGCCACGCTCAAAAAGCCAAGATGACAAACTTTTCAACTTCGCGCTCACAGAGATCAAGCATAAGCCACAAATCCGATATGACGTTGTCTTTCTAGTTATCAAAACAGTCGTTGTCCATGTAAACTCAAACTTAAGTACTCATCACGGTCGGAATCTTTTGGATGGGGATGGAGAAGTTTGTGAGGATGCTGAGGGTTTAGCTCGTACCTACAGCCGAAACCGGATCCACCGTTTAGCTCTGTCGAAGGAATCAGAGGCGGCTGGGGCGCAGTCGTGCGTTGCGCCAGCGAGCCAATCACAGCACAGGATCTTATAAAATATCCTCAGGGGCCGCACATCAAATCCGACGAGTCCCTCACGACATGGGAAGTCTGCAACGAGGACAGGCGGATTCCATAGGGGATGGTGGTCGGCCGCCTGTGAGCCACACACAGCGACCGCTCATTTCGAGCCTTGCGGCCGAGAGCGAACACCCAGCTAATCTATCTAAGCGGATCATAGAAGATGCGAACCCTGGAGCTTGAAGTGGAAGAAGCGGATCGATTGCCAGACAACCAGGCGTTCATGCACCAAGCTGATGTGTCGTCCTTCGTCACAAGCGCGAAGGCGCCGCCCACATTGTCCTTCCTGCTCATGCACGATGACCTGGAGTTCTCTCCGCAGAGCGGACCCAGCTCAGGACCAGAAGCGTCCTCCTCAGCCAGCCATCTGATCCCGCCGCTTCAACTCAGCGTGTCGCGGACATCATCGGCCTCGTCCACATGTTCGCTCTCGTCTTTGTGGTCGGTGCGGCCGTGGGACTCCAAGAAGCCGACCCCACCCCACAGTCGGTCCGGATCATGGTCTGATCTGAGCTTGTTGTTGGCCGCCGACGAAACGAGCGACAACTGGAAGCACCACGAGAACTCCACGGACTTCAGCTGGTCCGCACCCCAAGGCACCATTGGATCGCTGCTGCGGCCGCCACCGGCACCACCGACACCACCGACACAAGCGCCAGCCCCACCTAGTGTCCTTCATTACCCATCACCGTCCAAAAGCCAGCTCTCGGTGCTCCGACCAATGCCGCCCAGAGCAGCACCGGCACCAACCTCCGTCACCGAGCACCGAAGCGTCCCAGCTTTCAAATCGGACCTGCCGCCACTGTTCATGGAAAAGAAGATCCTTGTGACTGACAGCGACCTGAAGCTCGGCGGATCGTCGCCTCCGACTGTGAGCTACGCTCGTCAGTCTCGTCGTGTGAGCACCGCAGGTATCGATGCTTACTGCTCCAACATCTCCGTCGGGGTGGCAATGGAGCAGCAGGCTCCAGAGCTGCTGCAAACGCCGAGATTCCGGCGCGAAAAGCTGTTTCCTCAGGTGGACGACCACCACTTCTTCCCCCACAAGACAATCGCCAAGCGCCCCGCAGCGATGCAGCAAATGAAGCGGTTCCTTCACGAGCACCGCTCAAACGGGAGCACCAAGAGTCATAATGGGAACGACAAACGACCGTACGCAGCGCCTCCAAGTTCCAATGCAGCGTTCCCACGAAAGCAGCAGGCTATGCCGAGTAGCTCTTCGACTGTGCGAATACATGGGCCGACCCGGTGGCCGACGCACTCGACAATCAACCGAGCATCGGTGGCTGCACCGTCCTTCCCGCGTAACTACGAAGGTCCGGTGCTCGCGCCATCGTGGGCCAAGCCGACCAAAATGGCAGTCATGCCTTCAATCTCGAACCAGCGCGTGCGACTCGCGCAACGCATGCATGAGATGGTGAGCACTGCTCCAGTCATTGCGCCTCCACCGAAACGGAAGATCGGTGCCTACAGTCCAGAAGCCCGTCGCGAGCGGCTTCGTCGGTTCCACGAGAAGCGCAAGCTGCGCGTATTCCACAAGCGCATCAAATACGCCTGCCGCGAGCGGCTCGCCAACGCCTGCCCCCGCATTAAGGGTCGCTTCGTCAAGAAGACTCCAGCCAGTATGGAGACAGTGGAGCCATGCGCCGTCACTGCCACAGCCTAAACACGATGGTTAATGCAGCGACCGATTGAAGAGCGAAGACACAGCGTCTTGAATTTCCCCAATGCCACAGCCCAAGTAAGGCCGTGCATACACACAGTCGCGTAGGTATCATAAGAGGATGGATGTATTACATGACCTTAATCACGCAGCCTTCCGGTTCCGTTGTTTCCTTGCTTCGCTATCCCAAGAAGTCTAAGCGTTCTGCACGACTTCGGCGATCGCCTGCGCGAGGTAGTCGACGTTCTTGGAGGTCACGCCGGCCATGCTCACGCGGCCGTCCTTGGTCAAATAGATATGATGCTTCTCGATCATGCGCACGACCTGGGCCTCCGTGAGACCCGTGTAGCAGAACATGCCGATCTGGTCCGTGATGTGGCGCCAGTCCGACTTGGTGCCGGTCTTGGCTTCGATGGCCTCGACCGCCGAGCGCAGGGCCGTGCGCATCGAGATGATGCGGTCAGCCATGCCCTTGCACTCGCTGTACCACTGGGCCTTGAGCTCCGGGTCCGAGAGGATGGTGGACACGATGAGCGAGCCGTGGATGGGCGGGTTCGAGTACATCGGGCGGATCAGGATCTTGAGCTGCGACTCCACGCGCTGGGCCTCCTCCTCGTCCTTGGTCACGACACTGAGAGCACCGACACGTTCGCCGTACAGACCGAAGTTCTTGGCGTACGACTGGCACAGCACGATCTTGTGGCCTTCGTTCACGAACTAATAGAGAGAGCAGAAACTGCATCAGTGTCATACAATACAGACAGGCAGGTTGGCTCGCACGAAACTTACGTGACGGATAGCGGCGGCATCGCGGTTAGCGTCACCCGAGGCGAAGCCCTGGTACGCGCAGTCGAAGAAAGCAATGTGGTTCTTGGCCTTCATGACATCCGAGATCTCCTTCCACTGCTCGAGCGTGGGGTCCACACCCGTCGGGTTGTGCGCGCAGGCATGGATCAGGAACAAGGAGCGGTCCGGCGCGCCGTTCAGGTCGCTGATGAGGCCGGAGAAGTCCAGACCGCGCGAGGACGGCTCGTAGTACGTGTACTTGCGCACCTCGAGGCCGGCGTTCTGCATGATCGGGATGTGGTTGCCCCACGTCGGGTTGGGCACGTAGATCGGCGTGCCCTTACCCAGGAACTTGGAGAAGAACTCACCGGCGAGACGCACGCCGCCCGTGCCCGAGATGGTCTGCACGCCCGTCACGCGCTTGTCCTGCAGCGCCTTGCTGTCCTCGCCATATGCGAACTTGAGCGACAGGTCCACAAAGTCCTTCATGCCGGCAATACCGGCGTACTCCTTGTTCTTGCCCGCGGCCATGATGCGCTTCTCGGCTTCAAGCACCGACGGCAGCACGTACGGCTACATGATACCACACACACGTCAGCGGCCGTCGCTACAGCCCCAAACACGCGATACAGAGCCACATACCTTTCCGTTGTCATCACGGTAAGCGCCCACACCGAGCGAGACCTTGCGCGGATCCGGGTCCTACAGGGAAACCAATGCCATCATGAGCCACAGACTGTTGGCGGTTATGAACGCGTAACGAACGCAACGAACCTTGTTGAAGCGGTCCGTGAGGCCGAGGATGGGGTCAGCGGGGCCCATGGGCACGCTGGCCAGCCAGTGGCCGTTGGCGGCGGCGCTGCTGAAGCGGCGCGCGGCGGAGGAGGTCGAACGAGTGAAGAGCATCATGTTGCGGACGACCGAAGATTTTCACGAGTGGTGCAAACGTCGAAGCAGCAACGGCGGCGGTCGTTTTAAACACCGCGACTGTTGAAAACCGACTGGTGTTGCAAACCCAACAAGGGTGGGTGAGTGGTTTTTATGTTTTCGCATTCATGTGGCAAGACAACTGACTGGCAGCGCTCGAGTTGCCGCGACGGTACTGTAGACACAGGGCACATGTAGACGCACGGACGAGATGGATGCACAAGCGCTGGAGTACACTGCGCCTGATGCAACGCTGCCTTAGCGTGGTTGACCGCCTTACACGGACGCTCATGGTGCTTGGGTAATCTGCGGCCATCAAATCATCTGATGCGATGCGAAGCACCAGAGATATGCGCGGCTTCAGGCTCGGACTTTTATCTCTTGCGGATAAGGTACTTTCTGTTTAAATCACTTCTGGCCCGATCTTGTGCGTTTGTATCTGGCCATCACGTTGAACCTGTCGCGTGTGGAATTCGCTTGTGGTGAGTGCGCAAGCAGACGAGAGGAAGGGAGAAATTCTAGTGGCCGAGGTATCAAGCAGAGCGCTGTGTACGTCCTTGTGTCTGTCGCTGTCTGGGTGGCCCGACATAGGGTATCGCTTGTTAGTAGCTTGTGCGGGTAGAACAGGCGACTATGGATTATCAGCATCTTGGAAGTGACGACTGGGCTGTCGCGTATACTAGTGAACAAATAAAAGCGTATACAAAGGCTGGCTATCCGGACACTCCAGTTTTTGTGGTATCCGGAACTTGACTATTACCGGTATCTGTTTCGGTTATAATCCACATGGTTTAGACCAATCAAATTCAAGATTATACTCCATTGGCCAAATCCATCGGCCCTGCTGTTTTTCCCCTAGACTTCGCGCCTTTGCTTCTGATTGGCCAGTTCAAATCAAATTCCGATATTTTTAAATTCACCATTCGTGACGCACATTCGATATTTTCGCGCTCTTTGGCTTTTCTTTGAACTTGCAGCTTGCAGTGGATCGCGCAAGTAACCAGAATCCAGCGTAAATTACGCTCTTTGAAGTGATAGCTTACCGCCCGTCGCCCCGTTGTGGCTGCGCTCCAGCCCGGCGTGGGCTCATTACAAAATATTTTCCCAGCGAGAAGAGAAGCCACTCGACACCGCCCCCCTCCCCAAGCTCAACACCATGCCGTCCGCCCCCAAGAAAGCCTCCGCCTCCACGCCCACGGCCCCCGGCTACTACGACCTCATCAAGGAGGCCGTGATCGCGCTTAAGGACAAGTCGGGTTCGTCGCGCCACGCCATCGATAAGTATGTCGCCGCCAAGAAGGGAGCCAGTTACTCCAAGCCCCGCCTGAACATCGCGCTCAAGCGCGCCGTGGAATCCGGCAAGCTGCTGCCTGTGAAGGGCTCATTCAAGCTCGCGGCCGTGGAGAAGAAGGCCGTGCTGAAGGCCAAGAAGGAGAGCGAGAAGACCGAGACCAAGAAGGTGGTCAAGACCGCCAAGACCGTGAAGAAGGTCACCAAGAAGCCGGCCGCCGAGAAGAAGGTCAAGAAGACCGTGAGCAAGAAGCCCGCTGCCTCCTCCACCAAGAAGGCGGCTAAGAAGCCGGTGAAGAAGACCAGCGCAAAGAAGCCCACGACCACGAAGAAGAAGGTCGTGAAGAAGTCGGCTGCCAAGAAGGTGACCAAGCCGGCCAAGAAGGCGTAAATGGGCGACTGATGCAGCAGCTCATACCCGTGGAGGCCTTCGTTGGGTCTCCACACGTTATTCTTATTATCGCCTGTGGAAGACGCGGCCTGCCGGAAGGACTGGAGGAGATGTGCACCGTTCTTCCCTGGGCGAAACTCAAGTGCGTGTAGTTTCTGATTTCTTGCATTCGACGTGCGTGTGCTTTTCGATTCCTTCGGTTAATCTACTAAATAGTATTGTACGTTATTGACCAAAGAGCTGTTGGCGTTGTTCTTCGATCAGCGTGTGGCTCTTTTCGAGCTTCACGTGCGTGAGATGCAGCTCTTCCTGCAGGTTTTCGATCACATGGTCTTTGCGCGCGATTGTCGTGCGTACGCGCTCATGAAGATTGGCGAGTGCGGCTTCGTGCTCCCGTTGCACGCTCTTGAGCTGGGCTCGATACGTCTCATCCATGGACTCGATCTTCTCCTTCAGCGCTACAATCTCGACTGTTTGCTGCTGTCGCTCGTACTCAGTCTGCACCTGCAGCGACTCGCAGCGTTTATCCAGCTCCTTGCGCGCTGCTTCGTGCTGTCGCCGTTCTTCATAGAGTAATCGTGCCAAGTCGTTGCTCTTCTCGGATGTGTGCTTCAAATCCAGACTGAGCTCTTCGTTCTGCTGCCGCTGCTGCTCACGCAGTTTGTCCAGCTTGGATAATTTATCGTGCAGCTCTCGGTTCTTTTCCATCCACACAGCTTCGATCTCGCTGGTTTGCTTGAGCTTCCGTTCCCACTCTTTGCGCTCGTGCTCCCATCTGCTCTTGACCTTTTCTTCCGCCATTTCAATCATTTGCCGACTCTCTTCTTGCAATTTACCAATGACGATCTCGATCTTGGCATCTCGAGAGATCAGCATCTGCCTTTCAAGTTCTTGCTTCTCCTTTTCCATTTCCTGTCGAAGCTTCGCAGCGAGTTGTGTCCTAAAATTCTCGCACTCGGTACTGGTTTGGCCACGAAGTGTCGAGAGTTCACTGTCATACTTCTTCATCAGATCCTCCTTGTCTTTTTGAAAGCGTTGCGATGCAGATTCCAAACGAGAAGCTTCCTGCAACTTCATTTCGTCCAATTCCTTTGCGTGCGCAACCTTGAGTGCTCGTATTTGCGCGTGCAACTCGTTCCGGGATATTTCAGCTTCCTCCTGGAGACGTCGTCGCTGGCTATTTAGCTGCTGCTGCAATTCTGCGTCAGCTGCATCGAGACGCGTCATAAGCTTGGCTCGTTCTTTCTCCCGTGCGTCCACAAGCTTTCGATCGTAGTCATCTTTGAGCCGCTGAATGGCCGTATCCTTTTCCTTCACGAGCTGGGCTTCCAGTCGTCGACGTTCTTCTCCTGCTGCTTCGTTTGCTTTTTCCAGATCTGCTTTACCCTTTGCGAGAATGGCCTGGATATCTGGCTCCAAGGCTTTCACCGTCGACTTCTTGATCTCTTCGGTTTTCTTCACTATCTACAAACAGGCGAAATGGTCAGAAACATGCCGCTGACTTCTCTGGGTATGTCACTGAACTTACCCATTGCTCTCGCCTAGCTTTTTCCTGAACAGACCAGCGCTCCTTAGCGTCTTTCAACTGCATTTTGTAGCGGTCCGCCTCATTCGCTAGCGTCGCATTCGCTTTTTGGATCTCCGCGAGTAGATCATCACAGCGCTTTGCTAGGGCCGCCTAAAACACCGTACAACCACTGTCAGCAATGAATGAAGCCTAGCGTGAAGCACCACTCTACGTACTTTGTCGCTGACTATATTTTGAGCAAAGTCCAGATGCCCTTCGAGCTCTTTTTCAAACTTTTGTTGCTGCTCTTTGAGTTGTGCTTGACATTTGGCTTCCTCCGCGGCAATCAATTGTTTGGTCTTGTGCTTGTCCTTCTTTCGCGCCAGCTTGAGCAGATCAATGGTCTTGGCTTTGTCCTATTCCAAAGAGCGACTTTCAGCTCAGAACGCGCGTTGAGCTTCAGAAAATCTACTCACGTTCAGCTCAATGGTGAGTGTGGCCAGCTTCTCCTTGATGCCAACATAGTACTGGTGACTGCTGTCGGATCCCCGAGCAGATCCTGACCGGTATGATGGCACTGGAGAGATCTCTCCATGCGACAAACGCCCGTATCCGCTTGCATTCTCCCACGAAAAATCACGTCTGCTCTGGTGATGACGGTTACTGCGATCGTCCACGTCACAAGCTGATGATGATGATGGCGCCATCGAGTGCGGGGATCCGGAGCCAAGCGTTTGCAACTGCAGCTCCGACTCGGTCTCTAGCGCATCCAGATAGTCATAAATACTGCCTTCATCCTTGTTACTACCAGGTGACTGATGCTTCCGCGCCCTATCGATCAATCATAAGAGTGTCACTCTCGCCAGTGTTCCCACAGCCAGTCAACGGCCTTAACTCACCCAACAGCTGATCGGTTGGCGTTCTGTCGTTCCTCGTCCGAGTGCACAACGATCTCGGGGTCTTCCAGATGCAGCTCTAGCGTCTCCTCCGTTCTCGATGATCGCTGTATCATCATGTCTCCCAATGCGATCAACATGCTGCTGCAATTGAGCATGGGATGCATCAACTTGCCTGATTGTTGTTATTGTCTGTCCGGGCCTTGGCATCAACAGCGTCGCCGCGCGTGCCTGTGCGTGCAAGCCATCGTGACACGTGCGTAAGCTCACTCAGTCCTCCTGCAGCCAGCCAGCGCATGCGTGCGCCTCACCTGCGCGGCGGCGTCTGTCCATGTCCGTTATGGCGCACTCACTCGCGTTTCAACTTCAACTCCCGGGGGAAGGGGAAACCCTTCCAGGCATCATGCACCATCACTCTCCCCATAGATATAAAATTCCAAAGGTTTCATGTGGTCCACAACGCGCTTGAAGTTCGTGCGGAGTTCGTCCGCAGACCAGACTGTGTGGGTGACTGACTGGCGCCCGCCATTTCCAAGTCCAGAGCTCCCCGATAAATACACGCAATGTTGACGCACCTCCGAGCCTCCGCCGCTGTGCGCCGCGCCGCCGTCTCCACACTGCGAGTGTCGACCCAGCACGCCTCGCGCTCCTTGGTGAGTCGACCCGCGCTGTGCGCTCTGAGCAGCACAAGGAACTGAATGCGGCGTCTTTGCTTTCTTGGCCAGAGTTCCGCGAGTGACTTTGATTTGTACACGCCGACCGAAGAGCATGGCGCTCTGCGTGATATGCTGGCGAATTTCGTGAAGACCAAGGTGGACCCTCAGGTATGTCTGCGGCTAACAGATCGCTCCTAAAGCGGCAATCATTCTCACACATGCGGGGGTTATGGCTTGTTATGGGTCTTAGGCGCTAGAGCACGATCGCCTAGAGAAGTTCAACATCGATCTGTTTCGCGAGCTGGGCGACATCGGCCTCCTGGGCATCACCGCGCCTGAAAAGTAAGACGCGCATACTGTCTGCTCTCCTGCACAAGGAGATTCTTGAAGTATGGACCTTGCACCTTGACGCGTTTCTTTGCATGTGAAGGTATGGCGGATCGGAAATGGATGCGCTGGCGGCTGTGATCGCGCACGAAGAGCTGGCGTCGAGCGATCCAGCCTTTTGCCTGTCATTCTTGGCGCACTCGATGCTGTTCGTGAACAACGTGGCTCGCAACGCCTCGGACGAGCAGTGCAAGAAGTATCTCCCAGGCGCATGCTCTGGGGAAAAGATCTGCGGAATGGCTATGAGCGAGCCGTCCGTCGGTACGGACGTGCTGGGCATGCGCACCACGGCCAAAAAGTCGGATTGCGGCAAGTACTACGTCTTGAACGGCACCAAGTACGTACTGATAAAGGCGTCATCCTGCCAATGCTGATGTGGGCTGTATTTAACTGTGGCTGCTGCTCACAAGGATGTGGATCACGAATGGCGCAGTAAACGATACCGAGCTGGGCGACGTCTTCCTCGTCTACGCGCGCACGGGCAACTCGGGCAAGGCCAAGCAGGACTTTTCATCGTTCCTGGTCGAGAAGAGCTTTGAAGGGTTCTCGCTCGGCCAGCGCATCAAGGACAAGTGCGGCATGCGTGCATCCAACACGGCCGAACTGGTGTTCGAGAACTGCAAGGTGCCTGTTGAGAACATCGTTGGCAGCGAAGGCGGCGCCGTGCTCTGCATGATGCGCAACCTGGAGATCGAGCGCGTCACGCTTGCGGCCATGAGTCTCGGCATCGCTCGCCGCTCACTCGAAGTCATGAACAAGTACGCCAAGGACCGCACGGCCTTCGGCCAGCCCCTGAGCCACTTTGGTCAAGTGCAGAAGAACATCGCCGAGTCATACGCCGAGTACATGGCCGGTCGTGCGTACGTCTATGACACCGCTAGGTAAGATCGCTTGCGTCTGCAATGATCACGCTCCATGTGACACTTACGAATGGGTCATGTGCCGTCATTTGCCACAGAAAGCTGAAGCTGGACTCGGTAGGTAACCGCGTCGACACGGACGGTGTTAAGCTCTACTGCGGCGACATGGGCAAGCGTATCGCCGACCGCGCGATCCAAACGCTCGGCGGCTATGGCTACGTGGGCGAGTACAACGTCGAGCGGCTGTGGCGTGACTCGAAATTGCTCGAGATCGGCGGCGGCACGAACGAATCGCACCACAAGAACATGGTGCGCGATCTTGAACGCGTGGATCGCTTGTAGCTCCTGGGCCACACACCTCCTCCCCCAAGGGAAAAAAAGAAGGCGGCCCAACAGCAAAGATCCAATCCATGGAATTGCGTTTGGCCAGTTTGCTGGTCAAGTCAAAAAGATCTCGATCTTTTCAGGAGAACTCCCTCTATAAGAGCAGGTTGCTGGCTATAAGAACATGAAAAGGCTTTGGTGACGTGGCACGTGCTGTTTGGCCCCTGCATTTTGGATAGGTCCACCACTTCCTGCTGAACGGACACCGACCACAAGAGATTAGTGGAGAGCAAGACGCTTTATTGCTGATCGCGCTGGCCATTGTTGACCAGCTTCACGAGGCAGCCTTCCGGCTTGGTTCATATTCAAATCCGACCGCTCACTTCAAAAAGCGCGCGGGTTACAGACAGAGCAGCGGAATGGGTGGCTGCGATGGGTCGGGTGTATCGAAACCCGTAACGTCTCTTACCCAGGCGCCCACCCATCAAAGAGCACGACCCACCCGTCTTTACTACTATTATTATAATTGGGCTCCAGGCGGGCTAAAACCCGTGATGGGTGGTTTTGGTTTGGGACCGACGACGAGGGGTTTCGTTTTGCAACTTTGTGGCATCGCAAATTTAGCAGCGCAGTCCCACAGCCCCTCTTCGGCCTGGGGTAATGTTGTGAGTGCACTACTGTAGTATTCAACATCGCCAGCCTGCTGTATTCTCGTGGCTACCTGCGAACCAGTCGACTGCGTAAACAACCTGGCGACGACCCTGGGAACACCCATGGTATCCAGTCATGCAGGTAGTATTAAACAATTTGGCTGATGTTTTGAACATGTCCATGCTGCGGAATTCCTTTCTGAAGAAGCCAGTGACCTTGTGTGATGTATAAAACATCCAGATATTCTAACCTGTACAAATATGCGTTTATAGAGGGTTGCCTAGATGAGGCAAACCAAAAGGCAACAACCTCCATTTTCACCGACCGACCAAAAAAAAGCTTCCTTGCCTTTGGACCTGCACAAATTGATATCCTGCCAAGAGACCGACTGTTCCTGATATTTCCGACTAAAACCTCGCGTTTACATTAAGGTTTTTCCTTCATTTGCTCTGTGCAAACTGGCGATCGATCCTGCCGTTAGACTGCTGGGCGTGAGGTTTTTCCCTTGCTCCTTATGGCTGCGCTGCGGCTTTTTTCTCTCAAACGCCAATTTTCCAAAAAGCGATTGGGTATTCATTCGTTTTGGAAAGAACGAGAGGCCCTCTCGCCCGCTTCCCCCCTCTCCTCTCAAAAAAAAAACAACCCCAAGAACCCCGGAAGGGACCATCATTCCTGGTTCATTTCCGAATTCACTTGCTACTCCGCGCGCGCCTCCCGCGCTCATTTGCGAAAAAGGAAAGCAAGCGGAAAGGCCCGGGCCCCGGTGACTTCGCACTGCGCGTACCTTGCCCCGAGGAATCCACCAGCCAGGCCGTGGACCTGCGACTTGAACAGGAGCACGCGCGAGAGAGAGACCCATCGACGTGTGCGGTCGCGGAACCCCTTGACAGAAAGGGAAACCGACACCACCACCCACCAACAGCACCAACCACGATCGGCACCATAGGCAATCTACGCATTCACGAGAAGGACGTGGTGGTGGCCGTAACGACGACGACGAAAACAGAGACCACCACGGCGATAGCGCACAGCAAAGGACTACAGCAGCATCCGCACGTGTTTGGCGCGACCGAGATTGAAGTGGTCGAACCAGGCGACAAGCCGAGTTGGACCTCCGGAACTGCGTACGAAGCCCGCGCCGGCGCACACACGGGAGTCGGAGTCGAGTGTGTCCGCGTCTGTGTGATGATGGTGGAGCAGAGCACATCTTGCTCGCCAGTGAAAGAAGTTAACGGAACGACGAGTACGACCAAGGTCGTAACGGATGCAGCGGGCGGCGACAATGCGAACAAGCCGGCCATCAGTGAAGCACAGCATGCAAACACATCGAGCAGCAGCGAAGGGGCGAATGGAACGTCGTCCCAGGCAGGGACTGCCAAGTCTCTGGCGCCTACTACTCCCATTCCGCGAGAGCTGACGCAGTTTGCTCCGCTGCTGGTCGGCAAGTATTACATTCAAGACAAGCGAGCAGTGTGGGCAGGCCGATGGGGTATGACTGAAGCTGCGTTCGGAGAGAATGGCGTCACCAGCGAATTTGAGATGAAGTCGCAAGAAGATGTGTTCATCCGGACCTGCACTGGCCCATCTGACGTTGCACACCCCGCGATTGTGGGCGATGCCCTGTCTCGATCGCTTCGATGCGAAAACACGTCCGTGTCTGAAGTGTCGCCAGTGTATCTTGGCTACGAAACTGACCCGGCGGTGCGATCAGCAATGCCCTTCGACAACAAGTACAGCGGCTACTTTCAGATCCAGGCGGTGAAGGGCAAACCTCAAACCGTGGTCGAAAAGGACGTAGAAATTCGATTTGTTCACGATGCCACACGACCATCTCAGTTCATTGTGACCGGCTCCGGCGAAAATCGATTTGGTGTGTTCACGCTACTCGGCACGCTCGACAAGGACACGAATGAAATGCGATTATACAAGCTGTACAAACCCAAAGAAAAGGAAAAGCGAACATTGCCTCGACGCGGACGGACTCCACGTGTGACAGCTCAAACGAATGGGGTGACTATTCAGGCAAAAGCAGTTCCACCTCCGGCTCCTGTGCCTGCAGCAGTTGTGACTCCTCCTTCAAGCATGAATATTCCTGAGCCAGTCGTCAAAGTCGCATCGCGAAAAGTGTCGACGCCTGTACCAAATTTCATTCCTCCGTCGTTGGTTTCAAGAGGTCGATCAGAGCGGAAGCGAGTCGTCCCAGCACATCTACGTGAAGAAAATCTCATCGAATATGAACGATTTCCGTTGAGTATCAAGAAGTGCCACAGTATTTTGAAGAGCTTACTGGCCAATCCTAAGGCTGGTCCTTTTCTCGTTCCAGTTGATCCGCTCGCGCTTGGCATTCCAGATTATTTCAGTGTTATCAAAGAGCCAATGGATCTGGGCACCATTCGACAAAATCTGGAGACAGGATACTACGTCGATCCGTCACTGTTTGCTGATCATGTGCGACTTGTATTCCGAAACGCAATGTTGTATAATGCTGCTCATAGCCAAGTGCATATTTTTGCCCAAAAGCTGATGGACGATTTTGAGAAGCGAATCAAGGCTCTCAATCTGAAGGCGTCGGCCAAAGAGAAGAATTTTCAGAGCAAGGCGACGAAGAAAGAGCGAAAGTCTGAGTCTAGTCTATCTTCAAAAAAAGTCAAAGGCGGCAAAGGAACGAAGGGAAACTCTAAGCGGCGCGTCTCTGGGGACGATCAGGATATGATCATGTCATTAAAGGAAGATATCGAGCGACTGAAGGCGACATTGGAGCAGCTACAACCTTCTACAGTGAAGATTGTCACGCCCAGACCAACAAAAGCCGCGTCAAGGTGAGTTCATGTGAATGAATGATTGTCTATTTTCTGTCAGTGCTAACTTTGTTTATGGTTTAGACCTTTCAAGATGGAGGATTTAACAGAAGAAGAGCTGAACGAGCCAATGACGCAAATGGAAAAAGCGCGTTTAAGCTCCGATATCAAGTCGTTACCCCAGGACAAAATCAACCGTGTCCTTCAAATTATTGCTGAAGCAGTTCCTGTTTCAAAGCTTGCGAATGAAAACGATGAAGTAGAATTAGACATCAACGCATTCGACACTCGATGCCTGCGGATGCTCGAAGGTTACGTCAGGGTAAGTGTCAATCTGTTATATTTCTCACGTGACACGGTGAAGTTAATTTTTTGTGTGTTGGTGCGATAGGAAAATGGAGTTGGACGCAAGCGAAAACGACCAACGCAGAAGTCCAAAGTGTCTGCTCCTGCTAACCGGCTCAAGTCTGCCAAGGTTGCTGCGCTCAACATTCGATACAGACAAGAAGAGTTGATGAAACAGTTGGCTGCAATTGATGGTGATCTGCCGATGGCCGCAAGCGAAAAGCGAGTTGAACCCACTGCAAGCGTAACCGATGTTGACGACAGCATGGACGTCGATGAAGGCACTACAACTGAAGTGGAGAAGAAAAATCACAGCTCGTCCGAGAGCTCTTCAAGTTCTTCTGAATCATCCGATTCGGAAAGCGAAAGTGACTCTGAGTCCGATTCTGATGGTGAACAACCTTTACAAAGGGTGGGTGCTGTTATGTAAGTGCGGGTTGAATGAATGATGATTTTTATTAACTCTGGTGTTGCGTTTCCATAGTCGCCGTCGCTTGTGAGCACACCTGCTTTGTCTCAGATCTCTGAATCTGCAGCTCGAGCAGGTTAGTGAGGAGTTCTGGGCTCGCGTGCTTGCAATTTGCCTAACGGTTTACCTATAGATGCGTCCAAAACGATTCGCGATGAGGCCCCAAATGGAGAACCACTCAAAGTGGAAAACCGGGGCGCATGGAGTTTGCTTGCGAAAAAGGATGCACCAAATGGCAAGTCTTTGATTCATTCTGATGCGAACCAGTCGAGTTCGTTGTGGCTCTCTGCCCGATCTATGGAGCAAATCAAGCAACAGAAGATTCAGCAAAAAGAGAAAGAGCGAAATGAGGAGCTTGAAGCGCAGCGACGACGTGAAATCGAGCAACGAGAAAAAGAAAAAGAGAGAGAGCGTGAAGAACTGGAGCGCCGTAACTTGGAGCAACAAGGAGCCCTTCGTCAAGCGGAAGAAGATCGACTTCGTGAAGAACGTCGGCGTGAAGCCGAGCGTGCTCGCGCTGCGCAGCGGGCTGCTGAGCGTGAGAAGCTGAACCGAGAAGACGACATCGAGCACAATGAACACAGGCTGACTGAAGACTTGGAGTCCTTCAGTTCATCTTCATTTTTGTAGAGCTGCTATTGAGAGCAGCCAATGTCGATGTACGTGGTGTTGGTGAGTCAAGCAAGTGCTCGGTCGCGTCCTTTCGTCCTTCGTTGGTTTTTGAAGCGCATGCAGCTGAAGGAAGTGCGAGAATGCTATCGGGGTCTCAGGCAACGAAAACACAAAAGTTTGCACATGTAAGCACGCATGCTTGCAAGCTGTTATTTAAGGAGTTTGTCTGGCTTAGAGTGTGTACGGTGAACGAGGCAGACTACCGCAAAATGAAGATGAGCACAAACCGTAAAAAAATAAATTGAACTGATAGGATTCAACTTCTGCCTCTAACGCTGGTCAAGATTAGCATGCCATCATATCATTTCTCTGAAAGGTCGTACGAAACGAACAGCAGGTGGTGCCCATCATGGAAGTGAGCTCGACCCAAGTGCAGAATCTGCACAAGAAGTTTGAAGAATTGAATGAAGAGATCAGCGCTGCGCTGCGTCAGCAGCAGGACGTAGTAAATGCCAATTCGTCTGCGCCTTCGAAACGCGAGGTCTTGCGTTTTACGAAGAAAACGACCGAGTGGCGTGCTGATGTCTCTGCTCTCGCCAAGCAAATCGATCACCAACTGCAGCACAGCCGAGCGCTGCGCTCTCAGAATGCGATGTTGAAAACGACAGTGGCGAATCAGAAGCAACTGGACGAAGACAAAGGCTCGACGCTCCGTTCGCTGCGCTCGGATTTGCGGTTGCTTCTGGACTTTAGACTTGGCTACATGCAGTCGAAAAGCATGAAGGATCCGACATTGGAGGCCACATTTTACGCGACGGCTGACCAAGAGACGGTGAAATAACTAGCATTACTTGGATATCGTGCCTCGACTCACTTTCGCTTTGCTCATGGGCAGAACGAACTGAAAGATATCGTCGATAGAAGCGTCAAGCGGGAGAAGCTCGGCGACAAGGAATCGCAAGCACCTCTAGTCGTCCAGTTGTTTGAAACACGCCGAGAGCTCATGAGCAAGATCTCGGAAGACATGGTAAAGGAGAAGAAGCTCCTGGAACTTGAGCTGGGGTCAGTGCTGCGTATCCATTTCCAATCCAAAATCCGCGCTCTCACACGGTATTGCTGTAAAAACAGGATTCCGGAAACAGGCGCCGGGGAAGAAAAAGATGTACTGGCGTCGTGGGATACGCAGCTTTACATATCCTTCTCTTTACGTTCTTTTGCCGTCTGTATCAGCATCGATTGAGTAGCACGCATCGTGTCCTTAACACTTGCTATACGTGAAGTTGATGCAGGGACTGCTCGACGTTCAGAAAGAGCTGCAAGATCGACTTGCCAGCAAAGGGAGAGCAGTCATTGATCTGGGCGAGCCTGCAGGCTCGCAAACACGAGAGTACCAGGACTCCGAGCATCCCCACAATGCTCATGCTGGCGACAGGGACCACCATACTAACAGCTCCAAAGGCGCAACGAGCTTGGAGGAAGTTCATTTTTCCATGCAGAAACTGAAGCGAGAGATCCTGGATTTAAAGGCGATCAACGCCAAGCTCGTGCTCACGAATTCGCAGCTGGAAGATGACGTGAAGCACGTTCAGCTGCAATACGAAGGAGAACGGCGCGCGCACATGGAAGGCAAGAAATTGTATCTGCCGAAAGTGCAAAAGGTAATCCATGTGCTGGTATTTACGGTTGTTTATGGCGTAGTCTGAACTAACTGGCTTTGTTTGCTTGTAGCTGGAGGAGACAATACTGACAACAGCAAAGGCATTCGACGAGCTTAAACTGAACGTCGATCTCATCACCAATATGTACAAGGTGAGACGTGCAGAAAGCAGCAGACGTCCGCATGGCCAGTATCCATCACAGTGTCTCTTGATATGGGCAGAATTTCAGCCATGCGCTTTCTTCGTATCAAGAAGAGGAAAACGAGTTGAAGATAGTACGTCGTTTACTGCTGATCATGATTCTATTGGGAATTGGATACTTATCCGCTATTATGTGCCAGGAGCGCGACCGACTCGCCCTTCTTCTCGCCTCCGAGATCAAGAAAATCGCCGTTCTTTCCAAGGTATTTCAAGCAATTGGACCATCTAAAAGTTGCTTCCCACTAACCTGTGCGTGTCAAAACAGGATAATGAGCGAAAGGATCAACTGGTGATGCTGGCCATGGCTGCTCGCCACGAGATGATCCAAGCTGCGAATTACCATGAAAAGCAAGCGAAAGCGATCCAAGAAGAGAGAGATCGGTATTTACACCGAGCCAATCTTGCAGAAGACGAAGGTTCTGTGCTCAAAATGCAGCTGGAGAGCGCTTATGGCCGCTTGGAGGCTACGAATGCAGCACTAGATGAAGCCAAAGCTACGATTGCATCGGTGCAGGACCAGATGACGGTGTGCATGAAGGCCAATCACGTGAAGCAGGCTGAAATGCAGCAGAAGTTCGAAAAAGATATTGCCCTCGTCCAAGCGAGGTTCGATAAAGTCAAGCGCGAGCTGATGGACGCCATGTCCCAAAATCTGAACCTGGACAGTCGATTGCGCAAAGCGCAGGAGAAGCTAAACCGCATGGTCACATCCACCACAGCCAACTGATCCACATAAGAGATTGCGATAGATGGTATTTGAGCCAAGGCAAAACTCCATACCAGTCCCATCGCTTACGAGTCGTCGCTCTAAAATCAGGTTTTCTGGCCGAAGGTTTGTGATCGGCGAAACTGACGCGCTGCGATGTGACGGCCATTCTCATCTCGCATCTTGGATTTGGTGTCAACGATTGAGCCGTCCACGAGCTCCAGACTTGTGAGTCATGGCCGCGGATGACAACAACGAAATGCCTGGCACCGCGACGGGAGTCGGCGGCGATATGGCCGCGTCCAGCTCTTCGTCGCATGCGTCCGCCATGCGGCTGCTGGAGCAATACTTTGAGGCCGACATGCTGACGCTGGAGCAGATGCAGTTCCACAAGGAGAAGTACGAGAAGCTCAACCAATCGCTGCTGGACACGTACAAACACGAGAAGCAGCTGCTCAAGCAGGCCAAGACCCTGAACAACGACCTGCTGGGCGAGAAGATCCAGGTCGAGAAGCAATCGATCCGCAAGGCCGAGGAGCTCGCAGCGTTCACGTCCGTCGAGCGAGAGAAGGAGAAGGCGCTCAAGGAACTGGCCGAATGCATCGATCGCGATGCTGTGCTCACGTTCGAGATCACGGAGCTGCAGCGCGAGCACGTGGATCTGCTGGCTCAGAAGGACGACATTCTGGCCGCCCACGCCAAGCTGGTGGAGCCCGAGATGCGCAAGCTCACCGAGGAGATCTCCAAACTGAGCGAAGAAAACCACCGAATCGAGAGCGAGCTCAACAAGGACACGCAGCGCAAGAAGGACTACCTCGCGCGGCTCACGTTCCTGCAAAGCGAGAACGCGCAGCTGGAGCAACGATGTGCGAGCGACCAGAAGCATCTGCACCAGCTGCAGAACGACCCGGAGCGTATGGGCAAGCAGGCCGATGTGGTGCAAAAGGCCGTGGCGAACCTCGAGCGCGAGATCGTCAAGGCCACGGAAACCATGCAGGAGCTCGATGAGATCATCGAGACGCAAACGCTAAAGGCGCGCGAGGATGAAGACGTGCAGAAGGAGCTGACCCACAAGCTGGATGTCCATCGCGATACGATCGACCAGAGGCAGCGAGACGTGGACCACGTGAGTCTGCATCTGCGCGACGAGCAGAACACGCACGTGATGCGGCTGAGCGAAAAGACACGACTGGAGATGGCGGCCAAGGCCTTGGAGATGACTGCTCGCCGCGAGAACGAGCGCGTGGCCAAGGACCAGAAGGACTTTGATCGGCTCAAGCGAGAACTGAAGAAGAAGCTGATGCTGTACGACAGCAGCCAGTCGCTGGTGCCGAATCTCAAGGCCCAGGTTGTGGACGCGCAGCACCAGCTGAACGCACTGCGGGCGTCCAACAAGAAACAAATCCAGATGCAGCTGGAGGTGAAGCAGCAAGTGGACCTGCTGATCGCGCGCTTTCTCAAGCAAGAGACCCACGAGAAGCATCAGACCAGTGAGCTGGACGAGCTGGGCAACCAGGTCACCTCGCTGGAAGAGGAAGTCGCGCAGTGGATCGTGGAGGAGAACAAGCAGAAGAAGCTGATCGGCATGCTGACTGCGCAGCGTGAGATGAAGGCGCGCGAAGCCACGTCGGCCCTGGACGCCGAGCGGGCGACCCAGCAGGAGCTCAAGATGAAGGAGCTCGTGATCTTTGATCTGGCCAAGAAGTGGAACGAGACCAACAACCACCTGAAGGAGTTCTCGGCGCTCTACGACGTGGTCAAGAACGAGCGCAACAAGTACGTGAACCTGATCCAGACCTCGTCCCAGGCGCTGGCCGAGATGAAGGAGAAGATCAAGATCCTGCACAACGAGGTCGAAGTGCTGCGCAATGAGTCGCTGGCCAAGGACAAGGCGCTGGTGAAGGAGAAGCTGGCCCACAGCACCGCACAGTGCTCGCGGGATTCGCTCCGGCTGGACACCAACAAGTGCCACGAGCAGTACCGCTTGAAGCAGGAACAGGTCGAGCAGCAGATCGTGGAGATCGACAAGCTGAACGGCATCATCACGGCCACCGAGAAGGAGCTGCTGCGGCTGAAGAAGAAGTACGAGCTTGCGGTCGATGCCCGCAACGCCACCGGAGTGCAGCTGATCGACCGGAACGACGAGCTATGCATTCTCTATGAGAAGTCGAATCTACAGGAGAAGGCGCTGAATGAGGGCGAGATCGGGCTCACGCGCAAGGACCAGGAGATCCGCATGCTCAACATCGAGCTAGGCGACATCCAGCGGCAGGTCGAGAATGCCCGGCGACTGCTGCCGCATCTGCCTCGCCTGGCTCAGTGCATTCTGGAGCTGCAGGAGGATTTGAGGCAGGAGAAGGACGTCACAGAGCTGCTCTGTCGCGACCTGGAGACCCCGAAGAACAGCGAGCGCTGGAGGCAGCTCGATGGCGACGACCCGGACGAGGAGCAGCTTGCCAACAAGATGGCCTTCTTGGAGGACCGATACCACCACAAGAAGGAGCAGCTGCTAGAGAAGGAGCTCGTGCTAGAAGAGGTCACGAGCTTGTCCAACAAACTCCGAGCGCAGGCCATGGAACGACGCGGCGAGACGCTGGAGCTTGCCAAGAGAGTGAACGACTTCCAGTCCAAGATCAAGGAGACGACCCGCAAGATGATGGCCATCGTCTCGGAGCTGTCCATGTACCAGGCCACGGCCATGAAGCTGCAGCAGGAGAAGCACGACGCCATGATCGACGTCCAGGAGTGCTCACGCCGAGTGGAGGCCGGCCAGGCGCCGAATGTGTTCTGCGAGCACCAACTGCTGCGATCGCAGGCGCAAAGCATGCGTGATGACGATATGCGGCAGCTCAAGCAGCAGCAAAAGGCTGCCGCTGCGCATGCGCAGAACTTCCCAACGCAGCTCACGTACACGACAGCCGAAGCGCGGCCGAATGCATACATCCCAGAGGAGCTGGGCATCCCCAAACCGTACGGCGTACAGGCGCCGTTCAAGCCAACGCTGCAAGGCTCTACCATGCGGCACATTCGCCTGCCACAGAAGCGCGACATTGAGATCTAAACAGAACAGGAGAGCTCATGGCGCGCGTGTGGGTTCATTGCTCTCTATGTTGCACTGTGTTAGACCTGTGAGTGGCATGCCTATTCCGTGGCAGGCAGCACCTTGTACGGGTTCAGAATGCCGTTGGGGTCCATCATGCGCTTCATCTGGCGCATGAGCTTGATGGCATTCTCCGACTTGGACAGGTGCAGGAACTCCGGTTTGTGCGTGCCAATACCGTGTTCGGCGCTGATGCTGCCGCGGTACTTGGCTGCATAGGACACAAGGAACAAAGCATGCGGTCAGTCAATGTAAGCAACAACTACGATGGCAACGACAAGCTCGTCAAACTACTCACAAGTCCACTCGAAGAGGTACGGCTCCAGCGCCTTGAAGACCTGCTCGTCGTACTCGAGCGTCGAGATGTTGAGGTGCAGGTTGCAATCGCCCAAGTGGCCAAAGCACACGACCTTGGCGCCAAGCGCATCAAGACGCTCGCGCGTGTCCTCGGCGATGCGGTAGTACTCGCTGATGGGCAGCGACAGATCGTACTTGTACACGTAGCCGCGTGAGCTCAGCGCCAGAGTGATGTCTTCTCGGATCATGAACAGCTTGCGCGCCTGGGCGGCGTCCTGTGCCACCGTGCCGTCCACCACGACTTCTTCGGTCATCGAGTGCTCCAGGAACGCCTCGAGTTTCTCCATGTCGTGGGTCGCGTTGCTGCCCGAGGTCTCAATCAGCACGTAGAACGGGCAGTTGGTCTCCAGCGGATCCTTGGTGTGCTCCTGCTGCGACAGCACCATGTCGAGCGACTGACGGTCCATGAACTCGACGGCCGAGAGCACTTCGCCCAGTTGGGCCTTGGCGTCCACGAACGCGCGCTGCACGGCCTCGAAGCTCTCGCAGCCGAGC
>JAADVF010000478.1:0-22275 GCA_023334555.1 Elongisporangium undulatum
CACTGCGGCCAAAGCAGCTCGAAGAGTACCAAGCTGCATTTGAAGCTGCAGAGACGTCAAAGGCATCAAGCGCTCGATCATCTGCGGCGGCGATTCAATCGCGCAAAACGAATGTCGGTAGCACTGGAAAGACTGATAGTGCGCCAGCGCGTCGAGGTCAGACGCAGTTGCCGGAAGAAATGATGGATCATGATCACGCTGAAGGCGACGCAGACGATGATGACGAGTCGGTGGACGAGTACACATGTCCTTTTTGTGGTATTGTCGACGAACATTTTGATTCCGACAAGCTGGACGAGCATTTCTGGGCTGCATGCCGCATGCTCACGCCTTGCAAGATGTGTGGCCAAGTGATTGAAATATCTGGGCTCAACGAGCATTTGTTGATCGAATGCGAGCTGAAACGAAATCACAAAGAGTGTCAACGCTGCGGCGAAGCCATCACGACAAAGTTTTACGAAAAACACGTGACACTGAATGACTGTCCGAAGCGGCCGCATCCCAAGCAGGCCAACCGCTGCCCACTATGTCACGAAGACATCGCGCCTGGAAAGCAGGGCTGGAGGGCACACTTGATAGATGAGCGGTGCCCAAATAATCCAAGAAATTGACGAATGACATTTGAGTCCTCTCCCCCACCAGTCTCTCTGTGTTGGCTTTAGGATTTGCTCTGAGCTATTGCTCGGGTCACACTTCTTGCACATTAAAATTACGAGAGCTATTATGCGCGAATACGGGTAGGAAAGACACAAGAACAGTTCGCGATGGTTTCAAGCGACAAGCCAGTAAAGGTGTTTGAAGACAAGCACCGTCCGGCATTGCAACAGTGTTTCGCTCTTAAAACGGCTTAACACGACTGATTTCATGTCCGAAGCATGTCCGATAAAACTCCCGTATCTTCTTTTCCATTAAATTCAACAGCGCTTGAAGTAAGTGATGCGTATCGTCCGCCTTGCGACTGGGGCACCCGAGAGGCTTCTGCGATGGTGCAACAAGATCTCGAAGCGGTCGGGTTCCCAGTCATGAATTCAGGGTGTAATCGACTGACAGACGAGATATTTGGTGTATCTGCTTGAACTGGTCCACGAGCAAGGAAATTTAGCTGATCCAGCGAATGCCGATCAAGACAGAGTTGCTCAAGATGGCAACGAGACTGAACGTACTGATTTGATTCAAATTCGAGATCAGCAGCTGCAACAGCTTCCCGGGGTGAATACTTCGACAGTAGATCCTGCAGCCCGTCAAAACGTGTTCTTCAGTGGGATTATTATCTGCTACATGGAAGCCCACAGCATGAGGCGCATCGACGAGGCCGGTAGCCTCCAGAGCCGTCTGTATCCGAAACTTACTCGTGAAGGAGTACCTGTCGGGAACATTCAGCAGTGGTTCGCAGAGCCGACTCAAGCGCCCGAGAGCCAAATTACCCGCTTTCTGGAGCCACGACTCGCTGAAATGGTGACGTATTTGCTCCATCAAATGAGAGGTGATCCAGGAAGAACGCCACCAATGTCGGCGTTTGTGTAGCAAGATCTTGAAGCGGGTGGGTGCACATTCAACCCGGTGGGTTTGAGTGCCGCCGAGAGAAGCGGTCGATACTTCCAGTATCTTAGTGGAGTGGTGAATCCAAGCGGTTAACCGTGATCTGCTTATTCCCCCCCTTCTCCACACAATCACAACGCGCACATGCATTTTTTACGACTGCACTTTCGAATTCAGACTCAGAAAGCGCAGGTCCATTAACCCAATGAATATATTGCAATACATTTTCTTTTTAACTGCGATTGGGTACAAAGCAAATCCGCCATCGTCCACCATTTCGCCATACTGAGTCTTCTGGAGTTTAAAGCTGTTCGGTGCGCCAATATGCTGTTTCGACTTACATGGGTCACTCTACCACCTAGAATACACAATATATTTTCCAATGCGCTGGCATAACGCAACAACAGAATATCGGACGATCCATCATCCGGCTCATAAATCCAACTGTATCCATTTGCGTATTCCGAAATGGCTACACATATCATTGCTGCTGATAATCAACATGAATTGCTCAGTGTCCCAACGAGATTTACTGCTGAGCATCTCTCTGCAGCCACTCCATGATCATGGCGTGCATCTTCTGCCGTTGCAGCATGCGATGGTCCTCGTACGGCGATAGCTGCAGGACCGTGGTGTTGAACGGACAGTTTGCATCGATGCCGTGTTCCCCAAACGAACCCCCGTAGTAATCGGCCGGTCGCGCCTTGGTTCTGTAGATCGGCTGGGAGTTTGGATTCCATTTGGCAATGAAGTTGTCTCCATTAAGGTACAGCGGCGAGTCCTCGCTGGGAATATAGTGCGCGCCGTTGTCGATGCTCTTGGTGCTTTCGGGAAAATACTGCAGCCCGTCGCCGCAGACAACGAGTTCGTCTTTGTTGGTCTTCCGGTCTGGCACCGTCCGCTTGTCCGGGCCGATGCTACCGATGCCGTAGTCCGTGTACTCGTACGCAGTCTCAGCCAGTTCGCACGCAGTGAAGAACAACTCTTTGTCGCCAAAGCCCGGCGGTCGACCGGGTCCATTGATCGAGATGAACGAGGCCAGGATGGCCGTAGCGCGCTCCTGCCGGCGTTTGTCCCAGAGCATGAGCGACGAGTCCATCTCGTGGCCCGTCCGCCGGTTCCAGGCATTGCTGGTCAGCAGGAAGTCGCTGGGCTCGAACGATAGCTGGACCGGAGCCTTCGTGGCTCTCGCTTCCGCCGCAGCGCCGGCTTTCGCGAGCGACCGCGGCACGACCGCCAGTGACTGGAACGGAGTGACGTTGAAATGTGCCAGGAAGTGCTGGAACTTGTTCACAGGCGGATTCGTGTCCGGCTGCATCTCGGCCAGATAGTAAATGTCCGCGCAGATGCGGTCGTGGAACAGCAGCGTGCCCGTGCTGTTGTACTTGTGCGTGTGCCAGAGCGGCATGGGGCTCTGGAAGTAGAGCGTGTCGGCGTCCATGAGCATGACCTCGTTGAACCGCGAGAGCAACACCGAGATGACCTTGATATCGAACGACCGGAACTTCTCGTGGCAGTGCGCCAGGCTCGTGCAGAAGCGGGGCTGGCCCTCGTCGTTCAGCACTTGCGCGGCCTCTTGGCACACGTCGTAGACTCGTACCAGCGGGTCCTCGCGCGCGAATAGCGTCTGGTACTTTGGATCCAGGTCGCCGCAGTGCGAGATCTCGATTGGCAGGTCCACGTCCATGGTGCGCAGCTCCAGCACGAGCGACATGCCGATGGTCGCGATCTCATCGAACAGCGGCAGCACGATGCCGCGATTGTGCACCGGGCTGGAGTCGGGCATCGGTTTGCTTTGAACGTGTGATGCGACGGAGCTGAAGAGCTCCATGGCCCTTGTCTGCCGCAGAGTTGCATGTAGTCCGGCCTTGGGCCGGAACATCGCGCTCTGCTCGTGCAGCACATTGACAGCCACGACCAACAGCATCCCGAGCACCACGCCCACGAGCTGGTACCGCTGCGGGAATCGCTGCACCCGAGCAGGCTGGGACTCCATGCCAGCAGATCCAAAATCGCAAATGCCCAGGCGACGGCATCGCGTCGTTTCGAGTGGTTTCAGCAGCTGAGCCTGACTGGCTGACCAGGTGGCCGTTGTGTCATGGCGGTTGCATGAAGGCAAAGATCGGACCGAGACGACTGTGAAACTCGTGTCCATTGGAATCTAATTAGCCACGACACATGCTCTCTAACACACATACACCTTCTACTTGGAAAGCCGACGCTCACCTCTACTGGGGCGTGTGGTCCTCGTTACCCCGCTTCCACGCCTCCACGAGCTGCACGAGCATCTGTCGGTCCAGAATGGCCTTGCGCTCCTCCGTGGTGAGCTTCATGACGTCGAGCGCAAAGGGACACTCCTGCGGCAGCTGTCGGTCCAGGAACGCGCCGGCGTAGACCTCGCTCGGTCGCGCCTTGGACCGGTATAGCGAGTCCTGGCGCACGTTCCACTTGACAATGTTGTCGCTGTTGATGTACAGCGTGGGCGCACCCGCGGGGCTACCCAGCGCCGCGTCGTTGGCCTCGGGAAAGTAGTGGATCGCGTCGCCGCAGAGGATCGACTTGCCGGCGTTCTCGGCGTCGTCCTTGAGGTCTGAGCCGATGCTGCCGACGCCAAAGTCCGCGAACGCGTAGGCCGTCTCAGCCAGCTCGCACGAGATGAAGAACAGCTCCTTGTCGCCGTAGGACGGCGGTCGGCCGGCGCCGTTGAGCGAAGCGAATGAGGCTAGGATGGTCGTGGCTCGCGGCTGGCGCAGCTTGTTCCAGAGCACGAGCGACGAGTCCATCTGATGGCCCGCGCGCCGGTTCCACGTGTGGCTGGTCAGCAGGAAATCGCTGGGCGTGAACGGCAGCGAGATGGGCGAGCGCCGCTCGCGCGCAGTGGCGGCCGGGCCGACGGACGCGTGCCACGGCGAGATCGTGTCCAGCGCACGGTAGGGCGAGACGTCGAACTGGGACATGAACCGGTGGAATTTGGTCACGGACGACGTGGAGCCCACGAGCTCGGCCAGGAACGTGGTCTCGCAGCTGATGCGGTCGTGGAAGAACAGCGTGCCCGTGGTCTTGTACCGGTCCAGCTCCCAAAGCGCCGTGGGGTCCTGGAAGAAGAGCGTGTCGGCGTCCAGCAGCATGATCTCCTCGTAGGCCGAGAACGCCATGGCGATCAGCTTGATGTCGAAGGACCGGAACTTGCGGTGGCACGTCAGCAGGTTCTTGCAGAACAGCGGCTTGCCCTGCTCGGTGCGGGCCTGGGCGGCCAGCTCGCACACATCGTACACGCGTACCAGCGGGTCCTTGCGCATGATCAGGTCGCGCACCTTGGGCTCCAGGTCGCCGCAGTGCGGGATCTCCACAGGCAACTGCACATCCATGGCGCGCAGCTCCTGGATGAGCGAGATGCCGAGCGTGGAGATGCCGTCAAAGAGCGGCAGCACGATGCCGCGCTTCTCCTTGATCGCGTCCTGCGTGAGCCGCCACAGACTGGTGGCGAACTTGGTCTTCGGGTTCATGCCGGCCGTATCCACCGACCGGGGCGTGGCCTGCGGGGCCTGCGCTGCACCTCGGACGGCCGGGTTCTGCTGCGCATTGTGCTCCAGCGCCACCTGGAGCTCCGCCTCGTAGGCCGATTCCGACGTGAACATGAAGTTGAGCATCATGAGCACGACGCCCACGCCCACGAACAGCGCCATCCATTGCACGTGGCGAGCCATGGAGCACCGAGTGAGCTGAGATGCGCTCAGGAAGAGAGGACGACGGGGGCGGGCGAATCTCCTTCGCCAAATGAGCTGCTCGTGCGCTATCCTCTGACAGATGCTGTCTCTTCCAGGGAGTACAGTACTGACCACATACACTTTATATTGTTTAACATATATGCATTCATAAAGGTATCACCTGAACTTTATCTAGTAATTTACTCTTGCGTGGGAAACATATAAGGGTTTTTCCGTGGTGTCTAACCATAAAACTCCATAATGCGTTGACAGCACGGGGTCATTTATTTAATTTATTTATTTAAACCCAGATTACTTTTTTCGTAAACGCTGTTATAACTGTTTACAACAAAACTAAACAATATATAGTTTTTTAGGATGTGGGTGTGGACAGGGTACAGTGTACCTGTTCTCGTTACGGTCGACCGCGCCGTTCTGGATACTATGGGAATCGGTCCGGACCATGGCCGGCGACGACGAAGCAGCAGCTAATGACGCGACGACGGTGGCCCTGGCTGGCGACGAGGAGCAGGACGACCGCACGCCGCTGGTGGATCCAGAGACCCAGAGCTCAACTGAGCAGAGGCAGACCGCAGCCATGCCCCCTTCCCGCCGGCTGCCGCGGTGTCTCTACCTCGTGCTGACGGCCGGGCTGCTCTTCGTGGTGGCCAACGTGTTCAGTCTGCGGCGTTCCATGCGCGATGACGCGCTCCAGCGGCTGAGAACGGCGCTGGGTGACTTCGAGACCAAGAGCGAGTCCTTCACCACGAGTCTGTGGCAGACCGCGCTGCGGGAAGCCCAAGAGCCGCGGGGCATCGTACTACCGCTGTACGACAAGATCGCGGCGCTTGGGCTATCGCTCATCCTGGAGCTGCGCGCCATGGACGTGGACCTGCCCATTGAAATACCGCACTGTGGCGATCTGGAGCCTAAGTTCCGCGATCTGATCGTGCGCAAGGACCCGCTCGTGCGCGTCTACGACGTGTGCGAGCAGGCGGCCAACGCCAAGACCGCGCAGGACGTACCGCTGTTCTGCAACAACCTGCGACACTGCTACCGCAAGTTCCGGTCCTTTGACATCAAGCTGGTGGCCGTGGTCTTCTCGCGCTTCGAGGAGTTCATGCTCATGGACGCTGACACGCTATACTTCCAGAGCCCCATGCCACTCTGGGAGCTCTCCAAGTACAAGCAGACAGGCACTCTCTTCTTTCACGACCGCATCAGCTTTGAGTCCATGTTCCTGGCCGAGCTCATGCCAGGCAACCCCAACGTGACCAAGTACCAGCACTTCCTGTCCACGTTTGATGTCGCGCCGTTCCAGCCGCTGGGCGCTATCTCGCGGCGCTACGCATCCAAGGGCGAAGCAGCACGAGCCCGACGCCAGCCTTTGCCCGTGGAGCTGCCGTTCAAGCCCAGCGACTTTTTGCTCACGAGCCACAGTTGGCACCACCGCGCTGGTCATCAGATGGACTCGTCGCTCGTGCTCTGGAACAAGGTGCGGCAGCCGCGAGCCACGACCATCTTGGCCTCGTTCGCCTCGATGAATGGCGCCGCGCGACCGCCGTCCTACGGCGACAAGGAACTGTTCTTTACGGCCTGCGAGCTGGCCGAGACGGCCTACGCGTTCTCCGATTTTGGCGTCGGTAGCATCGGCTGGGAGAAGCGCACGTATGAGCAGAAAGACAGCGTCAGCAGCCAGCCGGAGGAAGAGAAGCGCAGGGACGAAGTGCTGTGTGGCGAAGCCGTGCACTATTTCCCCGTGGCGCCTACTGAGAAGGGCACAGGAGCCACTGCGGCTGTGGGCGGGCCCGGCAAGCGACTCAAGAGAGAGGACTCGCTGCTCTACCTCAATGGCGACAGTATCCTCACGTGGAGACCCAACGAGAAGCCCATGTTCCGGTCCAAGGCCAGACCAGCCGAGTACTACCCGGGCGCGTTCGGCGAGCGCGACATCCCGCAGGAGTGCCCGTTCAACATCACGATCCTGGAGCTCACGCCGCTCGAGTCGAACCGCATTCCTCAGCGCCAGAAGCTCCAGGAGATCGTGCTCGAGTGGCTCAAGTAGAACACAGTAGTAGAGTAAGTTACACTAATAGTCACATCCTTACGACATGGCTACACTTGGCCATTGATGAGCGAATGAATTGCAGCTGCAATTCATTCTTCTTAGACTGGACCTCTCAGTGCCCTGGTCTGGCTGGTCCATCTCACCCGCCATCAGCGTCATCATGGCGACTGCAGCGGCTCCTAATGGCAGCAGCGGCACGCCTCTGCCCCGCCGTCAGCTGCTGGTGCTGCTTGCGGCCGTGCTCTTCGTGTCGGCCAACGTGCTGTATCTGCAGCGGTCCGTGCTCAATGCGCCGCTGGACATGGACGACCCGAAGACCCAGTTCGCGCACGCGCTCTGGCGAGCCACGCAGCAGGAGTCCACGGCCATGCATCTGCGCCCAAATGACATGCACGAGTCGCTGCAGCGTGGCATTGTTATCCCAGTCTACGACCAGATCGCGCCGCTGGCCATGTCGCTGATCCTGGAGCTGCGCGCCATGGACGTGAATCTGCCCATCGAGATCCCGCACTGCGGCGACCTGCAGCCGCATTACCAGCAGCTGATCGCGCTCCACGACCACCGCGTGCGCATCTACGATGTGTGCGAGCTGGTGGCCAACGCCACGACGCCCGAGGGCGAGGACCTCTTCTGCACGAGCCTCTGGCACTGTCACAAAGTCTTCCGCGGCTTCAACATCAAGGTGCTGGGCTTGGTGTTCTCGCGCTTCCAGGAAGTCATGCTCATGGACGCCGACACGATCTACTTCCAGAGCCCCATGAAGCTCTGGGAGACCAGCAAGTACAAGCAGACGGGCACGCTGTTCTTCCACGACCGCGTCTGCTGCACGGACGTCCACTTGGCCGGCTGGAAGCCCTTCACGTTCCCGGAGATCACGCGCTTCGAGCACCTGCTCGGCACGTTCGACGTCGACCGGTACCGCTGGCTTGACACGATCCCGCGCAAGCCCGCGACGTCCGGCCCTGTGGCCACGCTGCGCGCGAACCATCCCTGGGAGCTCGATCTGCCCTTCGAGCCGAGCGACTTTTTGCTCACAAGCCACAGCTGGAACCAGCGTTCGGGCCATCAGATGGACTCGTCACTCGTGCTCTGGAACAAGCAGCGGCAGCCCAGAGCCACGACCATCTTGACCTCGTTCGTGTCGCTCAACGGCGCCACGCGACCTCGCGCCTACGGCGACAAGGAGCTGTTCTTCATCGCGTGCGAGCTGGCCGAGACCGAGTACGCGTTCTCGGACTACGGCGTGGGCAATCTCGGCTGGGAGCAGCGGCCGTACTACGACCCGAACGAGGACTACAAGTACAAGACCGCGTTCTGTGGCGACATGGTGCACTACTTCCCCGAGCACTCGGCCATGGACCCGGCCGCGGTGACCGTGACCAGCGTGCTGCAGAGCGAGCCCGAGGCGCTGCTGTACCTCAACAGCGACAATATTCTGAACTGGAACGACCAGCGGCTCTTCCGCACGCAGCCAAAGCCTGCTTCGTTCTTTGGCGGCTCATACGAAGGCCTGGAGCTGCCGCAAACGTGCGCCATCAACGTCACCAAGCTGGAGCTCACGCCGTGGGAAACCAACCGATTCATGCACCGCTACCGGCACCACGAGATGGTCGTGAGCTGGCTGGACGAGCTCCTGCCGCCGCCTGCACCGGCCTCGGGCTCCTTCTCAAGCCAAGCGGCGGATGCTAATACCGAGCCATCTCAATAGAAAGCGTAATCGTGACGTGCGCGTGAGGTGGGACACGTGCCTTTTCTATGGAACAAAGCGACGCGGCCCCGTGTGACTCTCTACCCATCCCGTGCGTTTGCCATTTCGCCATGGCGCCGTCGGCGGTTCATGCGCGTCGCTTTACGCAGCGGTTGCTGCGCGTATTCGCGGCCTTCGGCCTGCTGCTGCTGCTGGCCAATGTGGCGTGGCAGCAGAGCTCGTTCGGCCGGTCCAGGGCCATCCGACAGTCGTATTTGCGGGAGGCGGACAGCCTCAGCTCGCTCTGGCTGGCGGCTGGGGCGCAGTACACGCGCGGGATCGTGCTGCCGCTGATCGATGCGACCGCCACGGTCGGCATATCGCTCGTGCTGGAGCTCAGGACCATGGACGTCGGGCTGCCCATCGAGATCCCGCACTGTGGCGACCTGGACCCAAAGTACCAGGCGCTGTTGATGCGCGAAGACCCGCTGTTGCGGGTCTACGATGCGTGCGAATTGGCTGTGCACGTGAAGACCGACCAGGGCGATCCGCGCTTCTGCGAGAGCCTGGAGCAATGCCACAAGCTATTCCGCTCGGTGGATATCAAGGTCCTGGCTGTGCTGCTCTCGCGCTTCCAGCAAGTCATGCTCGTGGACGCCGATACGCTCTTCTTCCAGAGCCCCATGCCGCTTTGGAGCACGCGCAAGTTCAACAGCACGGGCACGCTGTTCTTCCACGACCACATATGCAGCGACACGATCTATCTTGCAGAAATGCTCCCTCGAGTATCTCCGCCAGTCACGGCGTTCCAGCAGTTCCTTGGAGAATTCAATGTCACGCCGTTCCGGTCGCTGGGCGTCGTCCCGAGGTCTCTCTCGGCCGAAGCGAGCATTGCGAAGGCACCAGTCAAGCTGTCGTTCAATCCCAGCGCGTTTCTGCTGTCCAGTCACGCCTGGAACCGTCGTACTGGCCACGAGATGGACTCTTCGCTCGTGCTCTGGGACAAACAGAGGCAGCCCCGAGCCACAGCGATCCTGGCGTCGTTCGTATCGCTGAGTGGACACGCTCGGCCGCCGGGCTTTGGCGTAAACGAATTGTTCTTCACTGCGTGTGAGGTGGCCGAGACTGCGTACGCGTTCGCGGACTTTGGCATCGGCAGCATCGGACCAGATAAGAAGACGGTGCCGGACCGGAAGACCAAGCAGGACGCGCTCGTTCTCTGCGGCGACGGACTGCAGTACTTCCCAGTGGCGACGAAAGGCATGGATAGAGGACCTGGGAATCTGCTCCAGAGCGAAGACGACTCTCCATTGTATCTGAACGGAGCCAACTTCATATCGAACTGGCGCCCGAACGAGCAGCCGATCTTCCGATCCAAGGCGAGGTCGGCCGAGATCTTTCCAGGCTCGTTCGCGGAGCACGGCATCCCCCAGAGCTGCCCATTCAACGTCACGATCCAGCCGCTCACACCGCTCGAGGCCAATCGCATTCTCCAGCGACAGAAGATGCACACAATGGCAATCGAGTGGCTGGGCACGGTCACCCAATAGACGATGTAGCCATGTACGTTTGAATTGACCTCGTGAATTGCACGTCATGGCTACACTTGCTTGAATTGGCAATTCATTTGTGCTTGCTTATCATAAACATGTGTGCCAGGCGTTGGACTCATGGGCGGCTCATCGACGCAATAGCTATCCTCCCACTATTGCTCTAGTGCTGTTGCAATGAGAGCGAGCAGCCAAGCGTACAGCCAGGAGCATGCTCTGCTGGCGCATCGAGTGGCCGGCGCCACGCCAAGGAGGAGCATCCACGACGCCGGTTCCAGGCGCCTCGCTCGACTGGGAGCGACAGCTGTACTGCTACTGCTAATGGCGGGCGGCGGCAATGTAGCCTACCTTCGTCACTCGCTGTACGAGCGCAAGGCCGAAGCCGCTCAGCGGTTGCGACAAGAGCTGGAGATCAACGACGCTGTTCTATTAGATTCGGATATCAGCGTCGAATCATCGTCGTCACCATCAGCAGCAACAGCGCAAGACCAGCAGCAGTTCGTGGATTCTGAAACCTCACGGCCGACGAACCGAAAGCCGTTGTTCCCAGAGCCGCTCGTGCCTCCGCTATCAGGACGAGGCATAGTGCTCCCGTTGTATGATGAGATCGCGGCGACTGGGATCTCGCTCGTGCTGGAGCTGCGCGCGATGGACGTGGATCTTCCGATCGAGGTGCCTCACTGTGGCGATCTCCAGCCACAGTACCAGGAGCTCTTAGCCCAGAGAGACCAGCTCGTGCGCATCTACGATGTCTGTGCGCTGGCACTACAAGACCGGGATGAGGAAGACGAACCACGCTTCTGTGCTACGCTTGCACAATGCCACGAGCGCTTCCGCGGCTTCGATGTCAAGGTTCTGGCGGTGGTCTTCTCTCGCTTTCAAGAGCTCATGCTCATGGACGCGGACACGCTCTTCTTCCAGAGCCCCATGCGGCTCTGGTCCACAGACAAGTACACGACCACGGGCACGCTGTTCTTCCACGACCGGATCTGCAGCGACAAGTACTTCCTCGCGGACATTCACCCTGGGTCGTACCCGTTCATCTCAAGACACCAGTTCTTCCTGTCCAAGTTCGACCTCACGGACTTTGAGTCGCTGGCCAATATCCCGCGCTCGAACAAGGCCTCTGGGCCGGCGGAACGCGTGCGAGACGACCCAGAGACGATCGTTTTCCCCTTCGAGCCAAGCGATTTCCTGGTCACGAGCCACTCGTGGAATCGACGCACAGGCCACGAGATGGACTCTTCGCTCTTGCTATGGAACAAGCAGAGACAGCCGCGAGCCACAGCGATCCTGGCCTCGTTCGTATCGCTGAATGGACCCGGCCGACCACCGGGGTTCGGCGATAAGGAGCTCTATTTCTCCGCATGTGAGCTGGCCGAGACCGCGTACGCGTTCACGGACTTTGGCGTCGGGAGTATCGGGTTTGACCAGCGCACTGTCCGAGACCGCAAGACGCAGCACGACACGACCATTCTCTGTGGAGACACGGTCCAGTATTTCCCAGAGCAGACTAGCGTTTCGAACCGAGAAAGCTCGCTGCTCTACCTCAGCAGCCACAGCGCCATTGCCAAGTGGCGTCCGGACCCGCAGCGTTTGTATCGGACTCGCGAGCGCCCATCGGCGTTCTATGCCGGTTCGTTTGACGAGCACGGCATCCCGCAGGAGTGCCCCTTTAACGTCACGATCCTCCCGCTCACGCCTCTCGAGCTGAATCGCGTTCTGCTGCGGCAGCAACTGCACGGCATGGTGCTAGGCTGGCTAGCTCCAGGCAACGCGAGCTCGCTGACTCATGACTCGGAACACAACACTGGGGATTCCTCAATGAGTGAATCTCATAGCAAAGTGAGGAGGAAACACAGCAATATTTGATTTACAAGATGTCAATGTTGATGATCTTGATGTCCGTGACCGGCTTGTCCAGCTTGGCCGTGCGCACGTTCTCGATAGACGAGACCGTGTCCTTGCCGTTCTCAACGCGGCCAAAGACCGTGTGCTTGTTGTCGAGCCACGGCGTGGGCACGGTCGTGATGAAGAACTGCGAGCCGTTCGTGCCCGGGCCGGCGTTGGCCATCGACACGGTGAACGGCCGGTCGTGGCGCAGATTGCGGTGGAACTCGTCCTCGAACTCGCCGCCCCAGATGGACTCGCCGCCCGTGCCGTCGCCCAGCGGATCGCCCGTCTGCACCATGAAGTTCTTGATCACGCGGTGGAACAGCACGTTGTCGTAGTAGCCGTTGCGCGCATGCGTGCAAAAGTTCTCAACCGTGCGCGGGCACTCCTTGGGGAAAAGCTTGATCGCGATATCGCCCATGGTCGTGTGCAACACGGCCGTCTCGCCCAGCACCTTGGAGACAGAGGATTCCGTCGCGACCTGCGAGTCCTCCAGCAGCGGCTTCTCGTTGAACGCGTCGCGTCCCGTGCCGGCTCCATCGTCGTCGTCGTCTTCAGGCTCCCGGGACGAGAACAGGAAGAACCGGTTACGCTTGAACGACGTGCAGAACAGCGTCGGGTCGATGATCTGCTGGCGCTCCGTGTCGTCGTTCATGATCATGGCGTCCTGCTTGAGCCCCGACGCGTTCTTCAGGTGCTTCTCGAACTGCGAGTTGGTCTTGGGCTTGCCCTGGAACAGGCTGACGCGCAAGAACCGGTCCGAGTTCTCCACTTTGCCCAGCACGCGCACCAGCTTGTTGGTCTCAATGTTCACGATCTTGACACCCAGCAGCGTCGGGTACAGGATAAAGTGCCCCGACTCGTCAAACACGCAGTTCGAGACCGCGTTCGAGTGCTGGATCTCCCGCTCCACGGCCGCTCGACGTCCGAAATCGATGGCGTCTAGATGCAGCGTTCCTTCGGCCTGCGCGTCCTCAAACACCGTGAGGCTCTCGTCGTACTTGCGGCGCAGCTTGCCCGTGGCGAAGCGGAACACGCGGATCTGGCTGTCCTTGGCCATGACCACAAAGTCCTTGCCCTGCGCTGCGATGTCGATGGACACGGCATACGTCTTGCTCTTGGCCAGCTCGTACAGATCCGTCTCGCCCTTGAACTTGAACTGGACGGCGCTCTTGCTGCTAGTGCTGCCGGCCGCGGGAAACTTGTAGCTCTCCGTGTTCCAGTACTCGAGATGGCCGCGCTGGTCCCCGCTGATCACGCAATTGGTCCACGCATTGAAGCCCAGCACAGTCACAGGCGCTGTGTGCAGCTTGTCCAGCACATGCAGCGGCGCGCTGTCGGCCTGCTCGGCGTTGTAGATGCGAAGAGACGGCTGGTCCCGGTCCGCGACCACGATCTTGGCGTCCACGGCGCCCTTGTTATAGATCCAGCAGCACTCGCTGGGCGTGTACGCGACCTTGATCATGTTGACCATGTCGAAGCCCAGCACGTCGTAGAACTTGATGTTGGCGTCGCTGGCCGTGCTGCAGAGCCGCAGGCCGTCGCTCGAGACCGCGAGGCCCAGGATCTCGCCCAGATGCGCCTTGTAGTGCTTCACAAACTCCACGCCCTTGGCCATCTTCTTCCAGAACTTGATGTGGCCGTCGCGGCTGGCCGTGATCAGAAACTGGGTCACAGGCGCCACCAGCACGTGCGTCACCACGTCGCGGTGCATGTAACTCTTCTCGTACATGGCGCCGCTGGGCAGGTTGCCCACATACACTGACTCGAACTGCAGCGCGGCTTTCTTGCGCTTCTTGGCCGCGGGCTGCGGCATGGGCATCGGCATTGGCCCGTCGTCCTCATCGCTGCTCACGGGCGCCTCGCGCTTCTCGGCCCTGGCGCTCATACTGCCGAACGAAATGACGAATCGTATGGAGCTAGCCAAACCTACCAGTTTATCGTATTTTAGGCCATATTTGGCGATATTGCCTGCATCTGATTGGCTCACACGAGTTTCGTATTTTACGTAAATTATCCGATTGTTTGTGACCGTTCTGCCCCCTGTCAAAGCCGATCGCAGCTCACGCAAAGATCTCGCTGACTCAGTTGAAGAAAGAAGCCCGAGGGGGGAGGAACAGCGAGACTATGATGATCAAGACGCTGGCGGCCGGAGCGCTGCTGCTGCTGCTCCAGGGCTGGGTGGAGGGTGCGAAGGACGCGCGCGAGTTCCACACGCTGGTCTTTGGGGACGCGGCCGTGGCCGCAGACGCGGACAGCTGCCACAGCTTGAAGAGCAAGGACCAGTGCGTGGCTGGCCACTGCAGCTGGTGCGAGTGCGCGGCCGTGCCTTCGTCCTGCTACACCGACGACGAAGCCGCTCAGCTCCCCGCTGCCGTGTTCCACTGCGTGAAAGAGATGGACTGGGCCATGAAGCAGGTGTGTGTGTGGCGAGCTGTTATATGTCGATCTAAAACTCTTGGGTTGATGAGGTCGCTCCTGTTTGTAGCTCCCCATCGAGTCTGTGGGCATGAAGGCGCTGTTTGGAGCATGGAAGAAGGTGCACAACAAGGTCTACGACTCGCCCTTTGAGCACGCTGTACGCCAGCGCGTGTTTGAGAGCAATGCGCAGCTTGTCTCAGCGCACAACAACGACCCCAGCGCCAGTTTCACGATGGAGTTGAACCAGTTTGCTGACACCACCTGGGAGGAGTTCAAGCAGTGGTATCTGGGCAACCCACAGACTTGCTCGGCCACGCACGGAGGCAGCCATATTACCTACAGCGACGTGCCGGACGAGAAGGACTGGCGCATTGACGGCGCCGTGTCGCCAGTCAAGAACCAGGGCAAATGCGGCTCGTGCTGGACGTTCTCCACCACTGGCTGTCTGGAGAGCCACCTGAAGCTCAAGCACGGCAAGATGATCCTGCTCTCGGAGCAGAACCTGCTGGACTGCGCGCAGGCGTTCGACAACCATGGCTGCAATGGCGGCCTGCCGTCCCACGCGTTCGAGTACGTCAAGTACAATGGCGGCATTGACACGGAAGCGGTACGGATTGCAGCGACTTGGGCATCTCTGTTAAGTTGAACTGACCATTGACTGACTACTTGCTGGACTTGTGTCGCAGACCTATCCATACGAAGCCAAGGAAGGCAAGTGCAAGTTCAACACGTACCACGTGGCCGCGCAGGTGGACCAGGTGGTCAACATCACGGCGCGGGACGAGACGGAACTCAAGGGCGCCGTGGGCACGACTGGTCCCGTGAGCGTGGCCTTTCAGGTGGTCTCGGACTTCCGCTTCTACAAGAGTGGCGTGTACAAGTCCAAGGACTGCCACTCGGGCGAGAAGGACGTGAACCACGCCGTGCTGGCTGTGGGCTACGGCGTGGAGGACGGTGAGAAGTTCTGGACCATCAAGAACAGCTGGGGCGACAAGTGGGGCATGGACGGCTTCTTTGAGATCGCACGCGACGAGAACATGTGCGGTATCGCCGACTGCGCGTCCTTCCCGGTCCTGGTCTGAGTTGAAGTGAGACGGTTAAGTGATATGTATCATGCATACGGTTTGTAACAAAAACGGGATCTTTTTACTTGAGGTTGTTTTTGCTTGCCTGGTCTTTTAGGTTTTTTAATTCCACTGAAAGATCTTGTCAAAGGGTCGCGCCTGCGAATCAACCAACGGCCGCTACGGTGCGACCTTCGACCCAGGGAGGCTGTCCGTAGCAGTCAGGTAAAGCCACTGCCATTGGCGCATTGCATCTGTGGTCATGGGCAAGCGCAAGGCCAAGTCGCCGCGCGCCGTGACGGAGACCACGCCGTTCAAGCCCAAGGCCAAGCCCGTGCGCCGCAACTCGCTGGATGAGAACGCCAAGCGCGCGCAACGCAAGCTGAAATGGGCCTGCGTCTGCTCGCTGCTGTTTATGGTGGCCGAGATCGTGGGCGGATTGATGGCCGGCAGTCTGGCCATCATGACGGACGCCACGCATCTGTTGTCCGACGTGGCCGGGTTCTGCATCTCGCTGTTCGCGATCTGGATCACCACGCTGCCGGCCAATTCGCGTCTCAGCTTTGGCTTCCAGCGCGCTGAAGTGCTCGGCGCTATTACGAGCGTGCTCGTGATCTGGGTGCTCACGGGCGTGCTTGTGTATGCAGCCATCGAGCGCCTTATCGAGTGTCTGAAGCCCAACCCGGATCTGCATGTGGACGGCAAGCTCATGTTCATCGTGGCCTGCATCGGGCTGCTGGTGAACCTCATCCTGATGCAGATCCTGGGCCATGGCCATTCTCATGGCGGCGGCAGTGGCCACGGTCATTCCCACGGTGCGGAGAAAGCTCATGGACATTCGCACGGTACGGAGAAGGACCACGGCCATTCGCATGGCAACGGCGACTCCCACGGCCATTCCCACGGCAGCGACAAAAGCCCGAAGAGTGATAGCCACGGTCATGGCCACGGAGAGGAGGATCACGGGCATGGCCATGGCCATGGAGAGGAAGATCACGGCCACGGGCATGGCCACGGAGACGACGATCACGACCACAAAGAAGACGGCCACGGCCATGGCGCCAGTCCTCATGCACTCGAGAATGGCGACGCCAAGAAAAACAAGACCCAGGACAAGAAGCCCAAGAAGAAGAAGAAGAAGCTGGAGAACCTCAACATTGAGGCCGCGTACATCCACGCGCTTGGCGACTTCCTGCAGAGTATCGGCGTGTGCATCGCCGGCGGGCTCATCTGGTACAAGCCCGAGTGGCAGATCGCTGACCCCATCGCGACCTTTGTGTTCTCGCTTCTGGTGCTCTTCACTACGGTTGGTATTGTGCGCGACAGCGTGCACGTACTGATGGAAGGAACGCCCGAGGGCATCCACACGGAGGACATCGAGGACGGTCTGCGCGCCTGCGCCACGGTCCAGGCCATCCACGACCTGCACATCTGGTCGCTCAGTGCCGGTCTGCCGTCGCTCAGCGTGCATCTGGTCTCGGACGACCCGGACACGGCTCTGAACGCGGCGCAAGAGTTCCTCATCTCCAAGGGCATCACGCACACCACCATCCAGGTCGAGCGCCCGTCCAAGAACTATGCGCGCAACTGCGCTGACGACCTCCGATGCGGCCAGGACTCGCCCCCAGGCAACTCGCCAGTGAACAGCCCCCAGCTCTTGTAGATCTGGAGGCCAGTCCTGACTTGACGCTGAGCTGTGGATCGATGGATATATATGCAGTGCTAGTACAAGTATAAGCCCCATATAGTCAATACAAGAGAGAGAGAAGGCCATTGATTAATCCACATTGATGGGCAGCTCTGGACTGCAGGCACCTATAAGCGAAGCAACGATCCAGCTCCAAGTTGCCTCAGGCACTGCACGTACCATCATTCTGTATGTGCACCATCACTCTGGTATCCAGAGGCCAGCCACGGCCACACGCCTCCACTCCAATGACAGGCCTAAGCGGTACCTGATGGTCACCATATGATGGCGCTGTGAGCACCTTCTTTTGGTGCCCAATCAGGTTCCATAACAGCTGCTTAATTCTCAAAACAAGGTATCAAACACGCTCTCGCAATGAGCCTGAACCCTCGTGTTTTGTCAAAGCACATAGACACATGAGAATCGCACACCGTGTTCTGGCAATCCCACTTCAAGCACACTGGACTTCTCCGCGTATGTGCCTTATCCAAGGTTTTTTGATTGGCCAATAAGGTTTTACCATAGATCTTTTTCCCCACATATCCACGGGCCATTTGATCATTGGACCGGCCCACGAGCAGTCGTCGATCACCATGGCCAAGTCCCCGCACAGCTACACGGAGACCACGCCGCTGATCCAGCCGGCCGAGCGCAAGCCGGCCAAGGGCCGCATCGCGCTGGATGAGAACGCCAAGCGCGCGCAGCGCAAGCTGCAGTGGGCCTGCGTCTGCTCGCTGCTGTTCATGGTGGCCGAGATCGTGGGCGGTTTCCTGGCCGGCAGTCTGGCCATCATGACGGACGCCGCGCATCTGCTGTCCGACGTGGCCGGGTTCTGCATCTCGCTGTTCGCGATCTGGATCACCACGCTGCCGGCCAGCTCGCGCCTGAGCTTCGGCTTCCAGCGCGCGGAGGTCATCGGCGCCATCACGAGTGTGCTCGTGATCTGGGTGCTCACGGGCGTGCTTGTGTACGCGGCCATCGAGCGCTTCCTCGAGTGCCTGGAGCCTAACCCGAAGGAGCACGTGAACGGCAAGCTCATGTTCATCGTGGCCTGCATCGGGCTGCTGGTGAACCTCATCCTGATGCAGATCCTGGGCCATGGCCATTCTCATGGCGGCGGCAGTGGCCACGGCCACTCGCATGGAGCGGAGAAGGCGCACGGCCACGCGCACGGCGAGGAGAAAAAGGACCACGGCCACTCGCACGGCAGCCACGGCCACAGCCACGGAGAGGAGGACCATGGCCACGGCCACGGCCATGGCGCCAGCGCGCATGACCTCGAGAACGGCGACGCCAAGAAAAACAAGACCCAGGACAAGAAGAAGAAGCTGGAGAACCTCAACATTGAGGCCGCGTACATCCACGCGCTTGGCGACTTCCTGCAGAGTATCGGTGTGTGCATCGCCGGCGGGCTCATCTGGTACAAGCCCGAGTGGCAGATCGCTGACCCCATCGCGACCTTTGTGTTCTCGCTTCTGGTGCTGGGCACGACCGTCGGCATCGTGCGTGACAGCGTGCACGTGCTGATGGAAGGAACGCCCGAGGGCATCCATCCGGAGGAGATCGAGGACGGTCTGCGCGCCTGCGCCACGGTCCAGGCCATCCACGACCTGCACATCTGGTCGCTCAGTGCCGGTCTGCCGTCGCTCAGCGTGCATCTGATCTCGGACGACCCAGACACGGCGCTAAACGCGGCCCAGAAGTACCTCATCTCCAAGGGCATCACGCACACGACCATCCAGATCGAGCGCCCTGAGCAGGAGTACGCGCGCAACTGCGCCGGCGACCTCAAGTGCGGCCAGGACTCGCCGCAGCACCACGAGGCCTGACCTTTAGACCCAGCGAACGCAGGCACATAAACGCATTGTAATCAAGGTGGTAAGGGAGGAAGAGGTGTGAACTGTTGCACTATTACGCTTACTATTAGCCCAAGAGCGACGCTCTGGTCTGGTCGTACAGCGTTTCCAGGCGGGCCAGCGTCTGCGATTCCAGCAGCACCAGCACATCGATGGCGTCGGCGCCCTGCCGCCCTTCCATAAGCACGGTCATGCCGTCGCAAACCGGCAACCAGGGCGGGCCCACGAACCACGGCTTGGCGCCAAAGTCGGCGTCGTACTGGCCCATGTTGGCCCAGGACGTGAACATCAGGTCCGGCCCGAAGAAGAAGTCGGTGCCGACCTGAATGGCCGCCCAGTTGCTCTGCTGGGCCACGAACTCGACCGCATCGCGCAGAAACGTGTTGTCGCGCTCACTGATGGACGCTCGGATGCGCTGGGCGACTTGTGAGAGCGTCTGTGCGGTCACAGGCGCAGCCAGCAGGTCGGCCGTCGAGTAGGTGGACAGCGCATTGAAGATCGCATTGCCCGCGTAGGTTGCAGGCAGCGGCGGGTCCAGTCGCGTGCGTGCATTAACGCCTGTGGTGATGCGGATCTCAGGTCGCGACGGAGCTCTCGCCTGCGTGATCAGGATCGTGAACAGCGCGGTGACGGCATCCAGTGTGCTGATGAAGGGCACTTGATCCGGACAGCCGCTGGACGCGAGCGCCTTGAGCTTCTCCAGCTCCGCGCGCGAGAGCCGGAAGAACTGCTGGGTGCAGGGCGGCATTGCTGGCGCAGGTGCTGGTGGCGCACCATTGCTGCTGCTGGCAACCGGAGCTGGGATGCGGAACTCTGGATGAGCGCGCTTGGCTCCGACGCCGCTGGCCCCGAGCAGCTGGCGATCGTGATTGATCACAGCGCGAGGCACGTCTCGGTAGTGCGCTCCCCACGCGTCCATGAACGTGAACATGCCCTGACCATCCAACAGCGTGTGGCTCATGTTGATGCCGATCGCCAGCCCGCCGTCGCTCAGCAGCGTGCATTTGGCCGTGATCAGTTGCGCTTCGCGTGACGGCATGAGCGTCATGGGCCGCGTGTCCATCGCCTGCTGCGTCGAGAGCGTCTCGCTGCGCTCCTTGGTGAATGGGATGAGCTCGCGCGCTCTCCCATCTCGATGCCGCACGCCGATGACGCCGGTGACCGTGTCCACCTCCAGCTCACCCAGGAAGAGTGCGTAGTCCTGGTCGATGAGCGCGCAGAACGAGTCGTGCAGCTTGTGGAGATCGAACTCTGTGGCTGGGAACAGGTAAAGCATCGTGAGGCCGAAGCTGCCCATGACGGCGTCCATGGGCGACAGCTGTACGAGCGGAGAGAACGCCATGAGGTCGACCGAGAGAGTGACGGAGAGTGGGGATTCATTCGATCGATCAATCTCATGGATATCTGGCCAATGGGAACGCGCTTGCAACGTTCCGAACGGTCCAGAAACCGTTTGATACCGGTATGTTATACATGGCTACACTTCAGTAGGTACGATATCGTCGGAATGCGCACTTAGCAGCATTTGCGTACCTTCCAGCAACATTCCGCAACTGGAAACAAAGTCCGCCGCTGGACGACGCAAGCGGATGGAGTCGTTTCAAGCAGCCAGTGCAGCCGACCCCCCGGAAGCAGTCAGCGTCTGCACACACTCTGCCTCCTTGGAAGAAGAGGAGCCGCGCCAAGAACAAGCACCATAACCGACTGGCAATCCCTTTGTGTCCACTGGCTCGACGCTCAAGAGTCCAATGCCGCGGTTGAAAGACTTCCAGAAGCATTGACTGGACCGCTTCTGGGAATCAAATGCTGCCAGGCCGTCTCTTGGAGGAACCCAACAGACAGTTCCACATTGTGGGAGTTTCGAAACCTGCGATGGCAAGAGCTCCACGCGTGTGGACAAGGTTCTTCTGTCTGCTTCGTGCTCGGCAGCGCAAGCAGCAACACATATCCAGCTTTTGGACGATCGCCTTGCTATCCAGCTCATGGCAGTAGCGCTCGTCCGTGGCCAAACCAAAATCTTCCCCTCTGGTAGTCGAGAGCAACCTGCGCTAGAGCTAGAAGTTGTTGCCTCCACTGCCATTTCCACGCTACCAGGTTCAAGACAGCGGCCTGGATCAGCGAAAGGTGGGGCAGCCAATGAGATCCAATTTTTGAGTATGCTCCAGCCTGCCAAAGATGCAGTATCACCCGCGTTGGGACCAGAAATTGCTGTCGTTGGTGCGAGTCGGAGATCATGTTCCCTGTTAGGAATCTGCGCCTCGGTAGGTGGTAAACGAGCACGCTTGATAGCTGGTATTATAGCGGCAGCTATCATTGTGGGGATCCTTGTCCCAACGATACTTTCATCGACCAAGAACCAATCCACGAGGAATGCATCCGAGCAAACTCCAAGTCCGACCCCAACAACGACGCAAAATGGTTCCTCCCCAGTCGCCATATTCACACCGACGTCTTCAAACCCAGGTAAGTTTCCAGTCTGGATGTACACAGACATAATTAATTACTTCACTTACACGAAGTCCATCCATTCTAGTTCCAGTGTCAGCAACACCAACACCAGCCACTTCACCATCAACTGCATCACCTCCAACGGCACCAGAGCCGATAACTCTAGCGCCAATTACACCAGCACCACCAACAACGCCACCTCCAGATACCCACGCACCGATAACCGTACCAGCTAATACACCAGAACCACCAACAACCGCACCAACTAATAGTACACCAGAACCAGCGACAGAAGCTCCGACAACCGCACCAGATTATACACCAGAACTAACAACAGAAGCTCCGACAACCGTGC